>PVKA01002653.1:35668-121773 GCA_004027165.1 Ctenomys sociabilis | reverse complement strand
TCTGAGGTGGTGGACTCGGGCTCAGAGTCTGAGGTGGGGGACTCGGGCTCAGAGTCTGAGGTGGTGGACTCGGGCTCAGAGTCTGAGGTGGGGGACTCGGGCTCAGAGTCTGAGGTGGTGGACTCGGGCTCAGAGTCTGAGGTGGGGGACTCGGGCTCAGAGTCTGAGGTGGTGGACTCGGGCTCAGAGTCTGAGGTGGTGGACTCAAGCTCAGGGTCTAAGTTGGGGGACATGGCCCAGGGGCACAGTTGAGAGCTCCTGGATAGCAGCACCCATGTGCTCAACCTGGAGTCCTGGCCCAAGGAGGAGGTTCTGTGCCTCTTCCAGTATGGAAACCCTAGGATTGGGTTCCCCACAATATCCCAGAGGGGTGAGCTAGCTAAAGGCTGGGGTTCCAGCTGGAGACAGTGGCTAAGGGTGTCCCCAGCCAGAGTGGGAGGGGATCTCCTGAAATTAGGAAGTACACTGGGGTCCAGTGCAGTCGAGTACTGGCTGCCCATGTGGGGATCAAAGCTAGAGGCACCCCTCCAAGCTCCAGGCTTTGGGGCAACCAGCACTGGACACCCTGTCCAGACACCAGGACCAGAGCAAGGGTTGAGGTGGTCCTGTGGTGTGGGTCCCCAGAAGGAGTTGAGGGATTGGGGACCCACTAGGACAGGCCACAGGGAGGGGTCAGTATTTGGCTGCCAGGCGAAACGGTTCCTGACAGAGCAGAGGCTAGAGTGGAGGCTGGGGTAGTCCCAGTGCTCGAGGAAGGTCTTCTCCGCCTTTCTTTTCTTGGGCGTGCTCATCCCCATCTCCATGAGGCAGAGTCTTCTAGGTCTCATGGTATCCTTGGGCAGCTCCTTGGGGTCTGTGGTGTGGGCAAAGAGGTGGTTAGAGGGGCGGTGAGGGGACTAGACAAGTTCACGTCTTCCTCCTGGAAGATGAGGGGGAAGGCGTGCATTCGTGGGAAGCCAGTGGCTTTAGGCAGTGCAGAGTTTATGGCAGACATGCGAGGCATTTTCTTGGAACAGGAAAACACTGTGTGTGTTGGATCCTTCTCCAGCTCCTCTACAGATCACAAAGAACACAGACACAGAAATACTGATGGCCAAGTCTTTGGAGCCCTGCTAAGGAGGGAGAAAAACTTAAACCCTAAATTGGGTTTGGGAGCTGAGCTCAGGGGCAGAGCATGCCCAGCACGACTGCGGACTGATGGCTCCCTCCCACCATCTCATCACAAAAATGAAAAAAAAGAACACTCTACATGGCTCAAATACACATAGGGACCAGAAAAGCCAGAAATACAAATGGCCTTTCCCTTGCCATAATGGAAAAGCCTTCCCAGCCTATTGTACCACCTTCAGTCCAATACTCACATCCCATCAATGAGCAAGCAATTAAAAATCTAGATGAAGACAGGCATGGTGTTACACACCTGTAATCCCAGCACTCAGGAGGCTGAGGCAGGAGGATTGCTGCTAGCGAGCTCAAGGTCAGCGTGGGCTACAAAGTGAGTTCAAGGCCAGCCTCAACTACATAGCAAAACTCTGTCTCAAAAAGACAAAAAAAAATTTGCCCATCCATAAGCCAATGTAGGGGGCTGAGGAGATAGGTCAGTAGAATAAGCGCCTCCCTGGCAAGCACAAGGGCCTGAGTTCAATCCCCGATTCCACCAAAATAAATAAATAAATAAATAAATAAAAATTTAAAAAATAAAGTGCATAAGCCAATGTAAATATTGCGAGTATGTGTAGTTAGCTAAGGTAATCTATGGCACTTGGTAACTTAGCTGTACAGACACGCCCTGGAGTTAGGGCATATCCAGCTTATGAGGGGTTGATCAGGATGTGAGACCATGTTCTGGCAGGCAAGTAGGCCCTTAGGAAGAGTGTGTGGAGCAGTGCATCCTGGTGGAGGTTCTTCCCCACACAATCCCAGGTCTCACCCCAGCTGTCTCTTGAGATGTCCTGAATGGCCTAAGCAGTAATCATATCTGGTACAATGGGAGATGTGGTATAAGAGGAAATCAGTGGTCCAGGAGCCCAGAGCCAAGGAGGACTTGTAGACCAAGACATGAGGGTCCCTTGTGAGTGCAACACAACTTTTATGGAGTAAATGTACAAAAATTGCTAGGTAACTTAAAAAAAAAAGATTGTGAGAGAAGGCTATTTGTGCATGATGTTAAGATCAAATCTCTAGACAGATGAAATTGGCTATTTAAAAATTAAGCGTCTGTTGAAAAGGATAAAAATATGAAATGACCATGTTTGAAATCAAGACAAGCCACACAATGTGGCGGGGGGGTTATTTCTAACATATGGCCGACAGGAGCTAATAATATTTCTAATATACAAAGTGCTTATCAGTTAACAAGTAAGGAACCCAACAGCACAACTGGCAAATGACAAATATAAATAAGTCACAGAATACATTAGTGTTGGTCACTACGGAGTCCCCTTGGTTTCCCACTATAGCGACCTTCCCATAAACCCATCATAAACGGAGAACTGCACCAATTAGAACATGCATTTGATGTGCCCATTGCAACTCTCCCAGCTTAGTAAAGGCATGGGACAGGTTGTTTCTGTTTCTGACTGCTTGCTTGCTCCACCCAAAAAAAGTATCAAATAAATTAATAAATAAGTAAAAATTTTTAAAAACGAAGAAGTTACCAGCTGGACACAGTGGTGTCATCGGCAATCCCAGCAGTCTAATAGGCTGAGGCAGGAGGACTGCAATCTTGAGTTCCACCAGCAATTTAGCAATTCAGCAAGACCTATGAAAATAAAAATTTTAAAAGGGCTGGAGATGTAGTTGGATCCCCAGTACAGACAAAGTCATAATGTTCCCCCAGAACAACACCCCATAATTCAGTGGATGGTTTCCATGAACATACACTGTCTCTACCACAATTGGAAAAATCAGCCTTTCTCTCTACTTCCCAAATTGTCTCCTCCACTTCCACACACTAGGATCACGTGGAGAAGGCGTCAGGACCCCCTGGACTGGGCATGGATACAAATCTCTTTGCCCCAGCTCCAAGGGAAGAATCTGTGAGAACTGAGATTAACGCGGACCCGGGCTAGGGGTAAGCAAGGGAGGAAGTGTCCTGGCTGCTGGGCTGAGCTCCCGAGAGGCAGGGCTAACCTCAGGGCTGAAGGGACAGGTCCACAGAGAGAGCTACCAAGGTAGGGATGCTGGGAGTGAACCTATCCGCCTCCAGAGAGAAGGTAGGGTGGGGTGGGACAGAGAGGGGAACTGACCGAACAGAGGGAGAATCAAGTCCGGGAGCAGCTAGTCGGTGACCCCTAGCTGGGGGGCCGAGAGCCACACTTGCTGTACCCTGCATCCACCGGGAATCCTAGCCTTGCACTCCCCATGGCACTGAAGTTATTTTCGCCCACCACTCACCCACTTGGCTTACCTAGAATTGATCTCTCCGGCCACGTCTCTGGAACAGTTGAGGTCTGGGCAACAGTGGCTGAAAATGCGCTCCGAGATGTCTACTTCAAGCCCAGGGCTGAGTGGACACCAGCGTAGGAAGGCTCCGGCTTTTAAGAGCCAGATCCCACCCTGATTCTGGGCGGGGCTTGGGCTCAGGGATCCAATGAGAGGTCCTTGTGCCTCACCACCCTCCCGCCCGGAATCAAGGTGTAGATTGATTAGATTAGAGCTGAGCCCTGAGAGGGCAAAGGTATTAGCAGGGTGTGAAAAATGACTCACTGGAATTAGTGGGACAGGCCTATAATCCCAGCATTCCAAAGCTGAAGCAGGAGGGTTACTGATGACTTGAGGCCAGCCTAAACTACATAGGGAGACCCACAGCACTCTCTAAAAAAAATCAAATCAAACACCTCAGGAGAGGAGGGCAGGCGGTGGGCTGGATCTGACCCTGGATTTGGGCAGGCTCAGTCACACAGGGAGGGGCCCTGGTCCTTGGGCAGAACACACAGGATCCTGTAGGTGGTCTGCAGCTTGTGTGACAGGCCCATCCCTCTGGAGAGGAAGCCAAGGCCCCAATTTGTGTGCTCTGAGAATGGCAGTACTCTGTGTGCCGTACTCTCTCTCTCTCTCTCTCTCTCTCTCTCTCACACGCACACACACACACACACACACACACTCACGCATGCACGCACGCACACACACACACACAGCTTGCCAGGGCTGGGGCGGCAGAGGCTATGAACTCTGTCCCGAGCATGTTTAACTTCAGGGACCTGCATCACGCTAACAACCCTCTGTAGCTACTGGAGGCCCAGACAACTCTATTGTTGAGGGGAAGGCTGAATTTTGTTGTTGATTTTATGTTTTCATTTTACTTTGTTTTCTGCTGAAATTAATATAAATTCCATAAGGTCACAAAAGTCCCCAAATAAACACCAAAATATGCACAATTCACAGAGGATTGCCCCAGGCATTCATTTCCTAGACTGTCCAAGAGATATGTTGAGCCCACACATGTGTGAGAATTAGAATAGGAAGAAACAGTGGATTTCATCTCCTTGAGCTCTTTTAGAAATCCTCCCCCATCTCAGGAATTGAACTCAAGGCTCTCACCCTGAGTTATATCCTGAACCCTATTTTGTAATATTTTGAGACAGTCTCACTAAATTGCTGGCTGGAATTTGTTATCCTCTTGCCTCCACCTCGAGAGCTGGGATTACAGTATGTGCCGTCACGCCCTGCTGAATGTTTTTTTTAAAGAAACTTTCCAGTAAAAGACACCCTGCTAAACCAGGCATATTGACACAAACCTGTAATCTCAGCACTCCTGAGGCTGAGGCAGGAGGGTTACCAAGAGTTCAAGTCCTGCTAGGGTTACACAGTGAGTTCAAGGCCAGCCCACACTTAATAACAAAACTCTGTCTCCAAAAAAAAAAAAAAACGACACATTGCTAAGAATGATGGGATGAGTGTACTCAAAGATAAGGTGGTATTTGAGGATTATGAAGGGGATCCATAGCATTATGCCTTTTGCTATACTGTCATTTTTATTTAAGCACTTAGAGTTTTTGACTGCCCCTCACTGATCAACTGTTTGCTTCGAAATTCTGTGGAATCTGGTACCAAGCCACATGGAAGGCTGTCTGCACCAAGGAGTGGAAAGGCAAGCAGCTTTATGACACCAGCAAGCTGATGGGGATCACTCCTGAATATCAGCCCCAAGCTGGCTTTGGAATTGGTTCTATAGGTTTTGTAAGCAAGAAGTACAGAAGCTTGAAAGTGTGGTGAATTTCTATTGGTAGTGTTGGCCAGCTTTCATTGCTGGACAGAAAGTCCTTGAAGTAAGAGAGTAATAGCGTTGGTCATCTCTTGTCCCCAGAAGGTACAGGCTGTGCAGCTACATTCAGTCAAACTGAGCTGGGTCAGGTTATGCTTAGTTTGCTGCTCTCGAATAGACATGGCTGACTGAGTTTAACTGTTGCACTACATGGTAGGCTAGAGAATCATATTTTGTCCTAATATGGTATCATTTTAGATGATTTTTAAAATTTCCATCACATTGCCCCCTTTTTTGGTTATAATGAAACTTCATTTTCTGCTGAAGGGAGGAGGGCATAAGTTGGGGCAGTCTGTAACAGTGATTGGCTGAACATAGTCTGAACAGACTCAGAAAGAAATCTGCTAGCCAGCCAGCTAGCTTAGCAGACTAAAGTGCCTGCTTATACAGAGCGCAGGGACCTGGTTTGGATTCACGGCACCACGTGCAGTATGTGCCCCCCCCCCCCGACATGCTGAGACAGCAATTAGATGGCGTGATTGCATGTGCCTGTAACCCCAGCACTTGAGAGGCTGAAAACAGGAGTATCGCTACCAGTCTGATCTGTGTAGTGAGGCCCTGTGGGCCCTGTACTAAATACATTTTTTTTTTAAAGAGAGAAGAAGAAAAGAAAAAGAAATCAGGTCAAAAGATGGACTGGCAAGGGTCTAGGAGTAGAATTAGCATGAGTGTTATTAGGGGCCCTGTTATGGCCACAGTCCTCTGCAGAAGAACTCTAAAAAGCCCCACCAAGTGGGCCCAGCTTGTATTCCTTGGGCCCATTGTTCAAGATGTTTTTGGGAGTTTTCTGTTGGGAGTTTTCTCTGATTATGCCAGACTTGTTTGCATAATTGTAGCATTCTGCTTCCAAGAAGAGGCGAATGCCCCCTTGTTAAGAGATCCAAGGCCCTTCTGTTTTGTAAGACAACCATGGCTAAAGAGTCAATCTGTTCTTGGAGGGTGTGAATGGAATTTTGCACATTTTTTAAGTCTATTTCTTGGACTGGGCAGGCTTGGAGCAAGTGGGCTGGCACATGTGTCGTGTTGAACCAAGAGATAGTCAGGGTCAGTCAGTCATAAAGCTGATAAGGCATGAGGGCTCATTGAGTGGGCCAAGTCTGGGGAAGGGTCCCTGCCAGGAGCACTTCTTCAGTGATGACAACCAGTAGCCAGCCCTATGTTGTCCACTTTTAACAGAGTCACTTCCATTTGTGAGCAGGGCATACTCATGTCTGTTAGAAGCTCCATCTAGTGGGTTGGCTGGCCAAGAGCTCGGGGGTCAGGGCAAGGTAATCATGGTATGGCTGTTCAAGCTCTGTGGGCACACAGGTGGCTGGATTTAAAGTTGTAACTGGCTGGAAGGTAAGTTGAGAATTTCTGACAAGCAGTCCTTGGCACTGGATGACGCAGCTGCTCAAGAGCCAATGGAGTCCCTGACCATTGAGGAGCTCAGGAATGGCACGAGGCACCTGGGCAGTCAGGCTCTGTCCCGAAGTCCACATGTCTGCCTCATTGATCAAGAGGGTGCGGGCAGCAAGTGCATGCAAGTGGGGAGGCCGCCCTTTTGGCACTGAGTCCAGAGTCTTAGGTAGGGGGCTGGCCTTTCTCAGAGTCCCACCATTGGAATTAAGACTCTGAGGTGACATGTCATTTTTCATCAACAAACAGGTTGAAATGGCAGCCTGCATCTGAGTTTTTGAGGGCTGAGCAGAAGCTAAACCTCTTTGAGCTGTTTAAATTCTGTAGCCTCTTCTTGGGTCCCATTAATTACTTTGCTTTTAGTTGTGACTTTAATTATTATAATTTTATTTAAATATCAAGCTTTTTTTTTTAAATATAAAGTAAAGGACTTATATTGCTTCTCAAATTTGGTGTTCCTAGTAGGTGAATCATATAGAATGGTGAGAGATAGCAGTTATATAGTTTTACAAAGAAAACTTGAGATCGAAAGTCACGCATAAGGGCTCGTACGTTAGCTCAGTTGTTTAAGTGCGTGCTGGGACAACCCTGATCAGGCACAGGGAACCTTGGTTTGATCCCCAGCTCCCCATACCTTATCAGACCCACCCTTAAGGCAGCCTGAGCCAGCCCCCCCCCAAAAAAAAAATCCTTCTCAAAAGCCACACATAAGAGCCAGCATGATAACTCAGCTGACCAAGTGCTGCTAAGGCAAGCTCAGGGACTAGGGTTTGATCACTGGCACCACATGCCATGACAGCCCTGCCCCTGGGCACACTGAACCCTGGGCACACTGAGCCTACGACTGAGTCTGGGCTTGGTGGTACATACCTATAATCCCAGGGGTAAGGAGACAGAAAACTGGAGGACTGCTGGGAGCCCAAGCTGCATAGTGAGAACCTGCACAAAATACATTAAAAAAAAAAAGCCTTACAAAAGCCCCAAGTGATGTTTCAGAGTGACCATCATGATGACTTATGTTTTCTGTAGCACATTTAAATGCTCATCGTCATACTGAATAGAGTAATACACAGCACAGACATCGTATGTAAGCTTTCTAAAGGCTGTTATTTGACTGGTAATCTCATGTGGATGCTACCATTTCCCTCATGGGAGAGTTTAGAAGGAACAAATGAAGTTCCACCAAATGAACAAGTGCCATACGTATTTTTTTTTCCTTCAACAAACTGTTTCCACAAGCTTTTCTACAATGCACATAAGCTTTTTAGTCTTGTCATTAGCTCTCCTTTTATCTCTTCAGGACAAGACTTATTATACAGAATCCTCTCCTATCAAAAGTATAACCCTTACATTTATATCTTGTCTTACTTGTTATAACCTTCTACAACAAACTTGAGTGTAGCCATTTCCAGCAGACCTCCAAGTAACCTTGAATCAGTGTTTTTATTTTATTTATTTATTTTTATATTGTGTGTCTTTTTGAGACAGGGTCTCCCTATGCAGTTCAGGCTGGCCTTGAGCTCACTATCTAGCCCAGGCTGGCCTCAAATTCACAATGATCCTCCTGCCTCAGCCTCCCAAGTGCTGGGATTATAGGTGTGTGCCACCACGCCCATAGTCCTCATACCTATAATCCCAGAATAGCTTCAGTGTTTTTATTATAAAACAACAGAGTAAAGAGCAAATTAACCTTATAGATTCAAAACTTTGTAATATATAAAAAATGTTTTATGCATATCAACTCAAACTGAAAACCAAAAGCATATTTACCAATTAGTTAAAATTTGTAATTTGATTTCTCCTGTAAAACTTTCTTGGCAGGACTTTGGCCATTTAACCCAGGCTGGAGCTGCACCAGCTTTCAAAGCCTGAAGGCAGCACCAGGCTGAGGATGTCAGGCAAGTGCTGGCCTTGGGGCTTTTTGGACTCTGTCTTGTTTTCTTGCTCTCTCTGAAATGCAAAGACACCCTGTTTTTCACTTCCAGTGTTGACACACATAGGTGGGCCTAAGTCTCCTGGCCTTGTATCTCCATTGTAGCTTAGCCTTCAGGCCAGCTGCCTGGCTCACTCAGGAGGTTCTCTCTCTCTCTCTCTCTCTCTCTCTCTCTCTCTCTCTCTCTCTCTCTCTCTCTCTCTCTCTCTCAACTTGCCTGCATCACCCCACCTGTGTATCTGGTGCACTAAAGCTAGGCAGTTTTTCTATGTCTATGACCATTAAGCACAAATAATTTTTTCAGCAACTTCTGTTTTCACACTCATTAAACCACTTTTTCTTCCCAAGTTCCCAGCTGAGGCCAGGTGACCTTGAACTCAAGTACTTTATTGTGTGTGTGTGTGTATGTGTGTCGCGCACACATCCTTATCTCTCTTTTCCCAATTTCCATTTTAGCATAGGATTGTCCTAATACCCTATCATATTACTAATCGATTTTTTAAATTGCCATCACAAAATAAAAGCATTCCTGTGTGCCCTCACGGACCCTATGCACTGGATCTGACAAAGATCTGCTGCAGCCCCCAGAGTGCTGGGTGGCAGGAGGCACCTGGCCCAGCCAAGCTGGTTGTGGGCAATTGGTGGCTATCAAGCATGTAAGCCGTGCTTGGTACACCCCAGCTCAACTTAAACGGCATCTAACTGGCTTGTGGTGGGGACTGGCTGATGCCTTCATGTTGAACTAGGTTCTCAGCCTTTTTGCTTCTTTTGTTTATTTTTGTGGTTCCAAGAATTCACACTGAGCTAGCTGTATCCCTAGCCATGTTTTACTTTGAGACAAGATTTCATTAAATTGCCCTGCTTGGTTTGAATTTGTTAAGAAAGAAAGATGCAAGAACAATGAGATAAGTGTGTTCAAATGAAAAGGAGTGTTTCTAAAATTCAAATATTCACCGTATTATTGAGCTAGGGGGCTAGGGAGATGGCTCAGTAGAATAAGCGCTTGCCTGGCAAGCACAAGGACCTGAGTTCAATCCCCGGTTCCACCAATAAGCAAAACGAAAGAAATATTGGGACGGCCAGATAGCTCAGCAGATTAAAATGCCTGCTTGGGCAGACTCAGGGGCCCGGGGGTTCCACCCCTGGCATGTGTGCCGGCCCCACCCCTGCGGTGCGCTGAGACAGCAATTTAGACTGGGTGTCGCGCTTGCAGTCCCAGAGCTTGGAATGCTGAAAAACAGGAGAATCACTACAAATCTGATCTGTGTAGTGAGACCCTGTAGATGCTGTACTAAATACATAAAAATTACATAAGCAAATATTCACCATATTTTACCACGCCCTACATATCATATTGAGATCTTTTATGTCAAGCCCCGCATAAGCCCTCGGTCAGCTCTGTGATTCCCTGGGGACAGGGACTATCCGCACTCCTTCCTGCTCTTTCAAGGTGTAGAAATGGCAGTGACCTGCCACTGTCCCTCATCCCTTGGGGCTTCATCATCATCACTTCTTGGGTTCCTTCCCTCTTCCCAAGCCTCTCAAAGTACTTCATTCATTAAAATTAAATTGCTTTAGCTAACCATTTGCATGCTTACCACCCATGCTTACCACCCACCCTAACCCTCGCTTCTAGTGGAGTTGCCGGTGTTACCGCCTGTGTTTTATTTTTCAACAAATACTTTCACCCCACTGCTGTTTCCTTATCTTAAATTAGTAAATCATAACTGTGTTCTTCCTCTAAGGAAACAAGATCCTCAGCATTCCTTTGTTATTTTCTCGCATATTCCTAGTATGTTTGTGTTTGGATTTTTAGTTTATCTTGATTTATAAATTTTAAATCCCTACTTAGTTGAACTTAATAGTAGTTTTTTTAGTAGTTTTCACTAGTGATTGTTTCCTGTTGCTTTTGACCTATATGATGCCTTAATTTTTTTTTTTTGAAACATTTCAGTTAATGGTAACATTCATCATAGGGAACTTGTACCTGTACACGATACACCTTGCTTTTTCTTTTTGTCTCATTCCTCTTCCTTCCTTTCAACCCCTCTTTCCCTCCTGATTTACAGAAGCTTTATTTCCATCTATTTTTTTTCTTGTGCCTTCTTTCCTTTTCCCCTTGGCTTCTCAGAGTCTGGCATTTCAGCATGTGCGTTCAGCTTATAGCCCTTAGGAATGTGATCTCACAGAGCCCCAGGAGCCCGCGGGCCTGAGCCCAGAGCAGGCTTGGGCCTGGGCCCTGGATCACTTTGAGGCCTGTGCCGCCATTCTTGCCCGAGCTGTGGAGAGGCGGACGCCCACGAAGGCCGACCCCGGCACTGGGTCGACTCGCCAGCCGGAGCCTCGGCCAGACGAGCCAGGGGACAGAAACGCGGCTGAGACCCACAGGGCTAGTACGACGACGTGGCCCACACCGCAGAGGAGTGAAAACTTTTTCTGAGTCTGTGGGTTGTCTCTTCACTCTGTTAGTAGTGTAGTCTTTTTTTCCTGTATTTTTAGGGAAGGGTCTATAGCTTGCTTAGGGTCTCACTACTAGATCAGACTCTGGTGATTCTTTTGTTTACAGCCTCCCAAGTGCCAGGATTACAGGAGTACACCAGCATGCTCAATCTCAATCATGGGGGCGGGATCAACACAGGAGGCCCAGGGATCAAACCCCAGTCCCTGCACTTGCTTGCGAGTGCTTTAATCCATTGAGCTATTTGGTGTCTCAGTTACACTTCTCTCATTTCTGGGACAAATACCCAACACTCAAATTAGGGAAGGAAAGGTTTATTCAGTTCACAGTTACTGGAGGTTTCAGTTCATATTTAGCTGGCTTCAAAGTAGAGGGGCACATGGCAGAGGGCAACCTTTCAGGGCAGCAGCAAAGAGCAAGAGCACCAAAGGAGGAGCAGCAGCAGCTCAAGCAGCTGACTCCTCCTCCCCCCAACATTGTAATGCAAATTACCTGCCCCAGGGTGCAGCACACCCACAATAATCAATCACAAACTCCAGAAGCTGCCCCAGGACTGAATGAGGCTTGGGGGACACCTAGACACAAACTGTAACGGCTGGCCAGTAGTCTGTTTATTTGTTTGCTGTACAATAACTTTTTTAATAAGATGAGATCCAGTTGTTGATGCTTTGTGAAAGCTCCCAAGCAACTGGGGTTTTGTTAATGAAGTCTTTGCCTATACCAGTGTCTTCAAGAGTTATTCCTATTCTATCTTCCAGGAAATTTAATGTTCTGTCTTTTTTGTTTGTTTGTCTGTTTGTTTTCTGGTAGAACTGGGGTTGAATTCAGGACCATGCACTTGCCGAGCAAGCGCTTATTCTATTGAGCCATCTCACCAGCCCCTAATGTTCTGTCTTAATATTTAGATCATTGACCCATTTTGATTTTAATGCATGGTGAGAGATATGGGTCTAGTCTTTAATATATTTTTCTAGCACTATTGATTAGAGAGGCTTTCTCTCTGCTGACAGTGTTTGGTTCCTTTGTCAAAGATAAGGTGGCTGAGTGTGTTTGAAGATATTTCTTCATCTTCTAGTCATTTTGTTGATCCTTAAGGTTATTTTCTTTGCCAATAGCATGCTGTTTTTGATTTTGTTGTTGTTTTTTAATCACAGCAGCTTTGTAGTGTGATTTCAAGTCAGGGACTGTGATACCCCCTGTCTTCCCTCTGTTGCCAGGCTGTCTCTTCTGGTTCCAAATGAATTTTAGGATTGTTTTCTCTAAATCTGTAAGACACACTATTGAAATTTTGATCAGGAATGCATTAAATATGTAGAAAATTTTGTAAGGATGGCCATTTTCACTGTATTTGTTCTTTTGACTCAAGAACAGGGAATATTTTTCCATTTTTCTGATAGCCTCTCTGATCTTTTTTAGAGTCCTTCAGTTTTCAGTGTAAAGATTTTATTTTGCTTTCTTTGTTAGATTGATTCCTATGTGTTGTTTTTTTTTTTCTTTTTTTTTTTTTGATTATATTGTAAAGGATGTTGTTTATCCAATTTCTCCCTCACTGAGCTTGTTATTTGTATATAGGGATGCTATTGATTTTTGAGTGTTGACTTTATATACACTATTGAATTTAGTTAGTAAATCTAGAAGTCTTTTGGTGTAGTTTTTTGGGCCTTCTATAATAGAGTCACCCATAAATAGTGATAAATTCACTTCTTCCTCCTCTATCCTTATTTTTTCTTTGTTTCTTTGTCTTGTCTAATTGCTATGGCTAATGTTTCTAGAAATATATTGAATAAGATTGGTGAGCGTGGACATTGTTGTCTCATTACTGATTTTAGAGAGAAAGTTTTATTAATAAAGACTTTGCCTATACCAGTGTCTTTAAGAGTTATACCTATTCTATCTTCTAGGAAATTTAGGTTTTGTCATTTAGTATGATGTTGGCTTTTGCTTTGTCATAGATGACTTTTTTTTCCTTTGGCAAAACTAGGGATTGAACTCAGGTGCTTGTGCTTGCCAGGGAAGCACTTATTCCACTGAGCCATCTCCCAAGCACCTGTCATAGATGACCTTTATCAGATTGAGACAAAGACCATCTATTCAGTTTTGTGTACTTTTTTAAAAATCATGAATGGCTGTTGGACTTTGTCAAATACTGTCTCAATCTCTATTGTGATTGTTATGGCTTATCTCTAGATGTCTGCTCAGGGTCTCATGCAATCATAGATGGGGCTTTTTCAGAGGCAACTGGATCTGAAATGTGTGATGCTGGGAGAAATTCTTAGTTCAATCCTAGGATCAAGAACACTAGGATTAAGATGAGTGGTACCACCCTAAGTAGTCTGGATAAAATATAAGGGATAGAATGAGCTAATTTCATTCATTATTGCTTTGCTATCTGCTGCCGGACATGGACTGCTTTCTTCTGCAAATCTACCCTGCCTTGTAGCCAGCCCATTGTGCTCTGAAACCTCTATGAACTGTGAAGTAAATAAATCTTCCCACCTTAAACCCTGGGTGTTGGGTACTTTATCATAGCAATGAGAGAAAAGTAACTGAGACAGAATTTGGTATAAGAGGGGTGGGGTCATTGTTGTGACTATACCTGAACAGGCGGTTCAGAAGCCTTAGGGACTGGCTTGTGGGAAGAGTTTGGAAAGATTTGGAGATGGTGGATGAAAAAGTAAAACTGGAAAACCTTAGGATGTACTAGATTGGAGATTCAGGGTAGAGCTCAGAAGACCAGATGCTGATAGAAATGAGCCCAGTTAAGACTGGGCTCAAGAAGTTTCTGCTGTAAAGAAGCACCACATTGGCTCTTGGACTCCAAATTATGTGTGTTATGACTTGGCAAAAAGTTTGTCTGCATTTTGCTTGTGCCAAGAGACTTCGTCTGAGATGGAGACTAAGGATGCCAAACTAATTAATCTGGGAGAAGAAGTTTCAAGGCAACCTAATACTGAGGCTGCAGCATGGCAGCTACTATGGGTATTTTAGCCAGCCCCATGTTGAGAATCAAGAGTATAGAGCACAGAAGAATTATTTGAAACATTTTCAGTTTAGCAGAAAGGAAGTTCTAGTAAAGCTATGGACTGCAAAGAGAGTTCTGGGGAGATCTTGATTGCTGAGAAGGGACAGGAGAATAGAAAAGGTGGCCTACAGGCCTCATGGGAAGCAGCGGGACTCCACTTTGCAGCAATTGAAAAACTGCAAAAACAAAAGACTCTGAGAAGAAAGCCCTAGAGTACCCTGTTCCAGAATGGTGGGGACCTGGGGAAGTTGTTCTTTGAGATTTGGTTCATACGAAATAGGCCTCTACAGCCAATAGAATAGAAAGCCTGGCCACTGATCCAGCAGACCTTAGAATCATCTACCTGGTGCTGACTTTAGGGGCATGCAGAATACAAGAGCTTTGAGGTTAAGGGAGGCTTCCTTCCAGATTTCAGAAAAAGGCCTGGGAGACCAGGCAGTGTGCCCCTGTGAGGGTAATGTGTGAAGCTGTGAATGTGAAGCTGAAGTTGCATTGGAGACCCCAGAAATTTGGAGAATCCAGGAACATGGATTATCTGGAGAAAACGGCAAGGAGAGAGCAGAGCTGACCCAAGAGAGAAGCCATGGAAGCTACAAACACCAGAAGTGCTGAAGGGGCAGAGCCAACCCCCTTGGAATCCACATCTTGCCAAAGATTGACTCAGATGCTGGAGATGGAACTGTAGAAATTAATGCTTGCCCTGCTGGATTTTGGACTTGCTTTGTTCCCATTCCTTACTATTTCCATTTGTAAATTTTGGAATAGAAATGTCCATCTTGTGCTATTGAATGTTGGAAGAACTTTCTTTTAAATTGTACAGTGGCTCGTAGCTAAGAGTTTGCCTTAAGTCTCAGAGGAGAGGTTTTTTTTTTTGTTTGTTTGTTTGTTTTTTTTTTTTTTTTTTTTGTCTTTTTGAGACAGGGTCTCACTATGCAGTTCAGGCTGGCCTTAAGCTCACTTTGTAGCTCAGGCTGGTCTTGAACTCACAACAATCCTCCTGCCTTAGCCTCCCAAGTGCTGGGATTACCAGCCTGTGCCACCACGCCCGGCTTTTTAAAAAATTATTATTATTTTTTCCTTTTGGTGGAACCAGGAATTGAACTCAGGTCCTTGTGCTTGTCAGGGAAACACTTATTCCACTGAGCCATTTCCCCAGCCCCTCAGAGGAGAGTTTGAACTTGGACTTTTCAGCAATGCTGAAACTGTTCAGGACTTCAGAAACTCATCAAGAAGGACTAAATGCCTTTTTTCATAAAGAGATGTACATGTGTCTTTAGAGGACCAAGAGCAGAATATTATGGCTTATGTTTGAATGTCCCTCTCAAAGCCTCAAGTGGCTATAGGGGGCTTTTTTAGAGGTGGCTACATCTAGAATGTGTGATGCTGGGCTTGATTCGTGATGCAGAGCTAAGGATCCAGGGTACTAAGATTAATGGTGTAAGTGCTACCTGCCCTAAGTAGCCTGGACAAGACGTAAGGGATAGGAAGACAAGATGTCATTCCTTACTGCTTTGCTGCCTTCTGCCTGCCATCAGCTATTTCCTCTGAAGCCAACCTGCCTGGGAGCCAGCCAGTTATGGACTGAACTTCTATAAACTGTGAGTTAAATAAATCTGTCCTTTAACTTTAGGTGTTGGGTATTTTGTTTCATCAGTGAGAAAAGTAAGAGATGATTATATGGTTTGTGGCTTTGGTTTTGTTAATGTGATGTGTTACACTTATTGATCTGCATGTGTTGAACCATCCCTGCATTCCTGGAATGAATACTGCTTGGTCATGGTGTATAATGTTCTTGATGATTTGCTGCTTTCTATTTGCCAGTACATTACTAAGATTTTTGTGTTTATGTTCACTAGAGAAATTGGCCTGTAGTTCTCTTTTTTGCTGCTTTTGAAATCAGAGTGATGCTTCCTTCTAGAAATAAATTTGAGAATTTTGCTTCCCTTTTGAGTTCATTAAAGTTTGAGAAGTAGCAGGATTAAGTCTTTCCAAATTTGTAGAATTCTGCAGTGAATCCCTGAGGACCTGAGATTTTTTTTATTTGGTAGGCTTTTAATTGAATCTCAAAGTCCACATTCATATAAAAACAAGAACAAACAATCAAGAAACAAAAAGACTAAACAAAAACAAGAAAAGAAAAAAGAAGAACTGGGTGTGGTGGCGTGTGACTATCATCTCAGTACTTGAAAGGCTGAGGCAGGAGGTTTTCTGTGAGTCCAGTGCCAGCCTGGGCTACATAGTGAGTTCAAGGCCAACCTGAACTGTATGATTAGACCCTATCTCAAAAGACAAAATAAAAAGGAGAAAGAAGAAGAGAAGGAAGTGAGGAGGAAGAAGAGGAGTGGGAGGAGGAAGAAGAAAAAAAGGAGAAGCAAAGATGAAAAAAGTCCACTTCAGGGCATGTCTCTGCTGTCCCTGGTAGACAATGGACAGATAGAGACAAGATCTGTGTTGATTAATACCCAGCCAACCAGCTGCAGAACTGTAACCGCAGAAAGCCTGCATCTTGAGTTCCACTGAAGTTTGGATTGGTTTCTGGCTGTGAGGAACCCAATTTGTTCAGCCTGCAACTCTCTGCCCACTCTGCTGGCTTAAACATGGCTCCTTGACTTCCTGCTCACCTGAACTCAGATCTGCCTCACTCTGACCCTGGGAGCTGCGGGATGGAGCCAGCCTGCAGCCCTTCTGCACTCCAAGCTCAGTTTCTCTCTCTCTAAGATGGCTACCGTCCAGTCACAATTTCCAGATGTCTGAACCAAGTAACTCACCAGACGCTCCCGTCTTACGTGTCTACTGCTTCATTCCTCTGGTGCGTTTCTCCATGGGGGTCTCTGGGTTTGCCAGTAGTCATGTGCACCTGTAGGTTTGAGCCGCTGCTCTTCCACAATGAGCTAGAGCTCAGAGAGAAAGTGTTGCTTACCACCTCGTCTTCTGCATTGAGGTCTTTCTCTTCACTCTCCCCCTGGGCTTTACTTCTTATTTCAGATTCTTGTTGGGTTCCAGGGTTCACTTCCCTCCTTCTTCTCTTCCTCCAGTTGCTATAATTCAGTGTCTAGACACCAAAGCTCAGAGAGGCTGTTTCTCTGCTGTTCCCTCTCTGTCATATTCCCAGATGTCTTGATCTATACAATTGCTTTCTGGATTCATCTTCCTTGTAGGTTTGTACTTATATTACATAGTACATAATTTTTATAATTCTATAATTTCTGTTATTCACTCTACAATATTTTTTGGAGGATACCATATTTGAACTTAGGACTTTGCACTTGCCAGACAGACACGTGTGCCACTGAGCTATTCATGCCTCACTCTATAATTATTTCTACAGGAAAAATTTTACATGTAAAAACATACCTTGTTCACAATTTTGATTGACAGTCTTGCTAGGTATAGAATTCTAAGTTTATAGTTAGTCTTAGCACTTTGGTAGTTTTTAGGTCTTGTTTAATTTGCCTCTTGACTATTTTTGCTGCTGAGAACTGTGATTTTAGAATTTCTTTCCTCATAAATAGTTATTTTTCTACTTAGTACCTAATAGGATTTTTTCTTCATCTTTTCATATTTTGATCTGTCACTGGAATGTAATTATGACTTGTTTTTCTTCTCTGCTGGTTTATTTTGCTACACACTTTGTATGACCTTTCAATTTGAAGATTAATTTCTTTCTTCAGTTTTAAACATCGTTAACATTCATTATGTTGATTAATGAGCCACCAGTTTCACCAAAGAAAATCTATTTCTGACATGTAGGTTGGAATTAAACTAGAAATAGCCAAGACAATCTTATCAAAGAATAAAGTTGGAAGAATTACACTGCCAGATTTTAAGTCCTATTAGAAAGTTATAAAAAAAATAAGTCTGCAAGACACTTGTGCAGCAATAGACAAATGGGTTAGTGAGACAAAGCACAACACCCATTAATAGATGCACCTAGGATTTTCAACAAAGGAACCAACAATTCCATGTGTAAGTGAAATGTGTTTCAGGAAATAGTGCCGCGGCTCATGTGCACCCACATTACAAAGAAATAGGTAACCTATGTGTCCCACCATACACTTGTTTGAAATGAACTGTAAACTTAATTTCAAAGCATAACAAAATTCCTAAAAGAAAAAATATTTTTTTTTATTTTGATAATTGCATTGTGGTTATGTAAGATACTAAAATGAAGCAAAGGTGATGAAATGGATATATAAATTATCTGTCTTTTTAAAAATACTTTATTCATTTATTTATTTATTTGGTACAGGGCCATACTACACAGTTTGAACTCATAGTCATCCTCCTTTCTCAGTCTCCCCAGTACTGGGACTATAGGTGCGTACCCCCACACCCACTTTCTGTGGCTAGCATGGTGTGCCCAGGGTTCCATCCAGGGCCGGCGTGGCATGTGGTAGTGGGGATCCAACCCAGGCCCTTGTGCTTGCCAGGCAGGCACTTAAACTGCCAAGTTATCTCCCCAGGATGTCCTATTTTTATAGCATTTCTGTAACTCTAAAATTATTTTAAGTAAAAAGTTTAAAATATGGCATAACCTTGTAACTTTAGGACAGGCAAAGTTTACTTAAAGAGTAAGAAATTGCTTAGAAAAGATTGTTATATATGACTACATTAAAATTAAGAGCAGGAGCCAGGGAGATGGCTCAGTGGAATAAGTGCTTCCATGGCAAGCGCAAGGGCCTGAGTTCAATCCCCAGTTCCACAAATAAATAAATAAATAAAATAAAATAAAATTAAGGGCAGCTCATTAGGAGAAACCATATGAAAATGAAACAACAAGCTACAGACTTTATGAAGATATTCGCAGTATATTTACCCAACCAAGAATGCCTACACAGAAGACAAAGAACACCTACAGA
This sequence comes from Ctenomys sociabilis, assembly GCA_004027165.1. Lineage (NCBI taxonomy): Eukaryota > Metazoa > Chordata > Mammalia > Rodentia > Ctenomyidae > Ctenomys > Ctenomys sociabilis. Next base: position 102,837 of record PVKA01002653.1, on the reverse strand, counting down.
TCAATGAAAGAAATACCAATTAATTGAAAAATGCATTTGACTTCACAAAAGAGGGTGTCAGTTCCCAATATGAAAGTGGGCCCTCTGGATTTGTATCTGAAGGTGTGGGAGGTGTGGCCCCAAGCAGCAGAGGTGGGGTCTGTGGGAAGGGATTCTCAGGGCCCTGTCTTTGTCCTTGGACTGCTCTGTTGATGGATTTATAGTTTGATGGTGTCACTGGGAGGTGATGTAAACTCTAGGAGGCGGGGCCTTCACGTGGGAAGTAAGTGACGGGAGCACGCCCTGGAGAGTGTGTCTTATTCCCATCCCTGTTTCTGTCGATGTCTTTGTTTCCCGGCCACCACAAGACAAGCGCCATCTTCCTCCACCTGCTGTACCCCCATGATGCTCGCCTCCCCTCCAGGTAGTGCAATCAGAAGGTCATGGACTGAAAAACGCAAGATTCATGAGGCCTAGGCAGCCTTTACTCCTTAAGTTGTTCTCAGGCATTTTATTAAGAATGTAGAAAGATGATTAACAGCCCCAGCACACTGGCCATTATTAGTCACCATGGAAACATGATCCAAGCCTCAAGGAGATACCACTCACTACACACCCACTGGTAGGGCTTGCATCAGAAGGGCTGATAGTGCCGGCAAGCTTGTGTAGGAAGAGGACCCTCAAAAGTTGGATAAGGGAAATTTCAAGTAGAATAACACTTTGGAAAACTGGCAATTCCCTATAATTCAAAAGTCCCCTTCCTATGCACAGTTTCCTCTGGTCTGCTGCTATGAAAGGAATGTTCATGGCAACCATATTCCGAAAGGTAAAAATCCATCAACCACACAGTGACTTGTTCCTATAACAGAAAGATACACAGCGATAAGGACAATGCCTGCTAACTTTACCCATCATGGTAAAAGTCAGAAGTCATCCCCAGAGTGGGGCAAGGGATAAATGGATGGGAAGGGCCACCCAGAAATCTCCTGGAGATTGGAAACGATTCACATTTTGCGTTGAGTGTATCTGCATATACAAAAGTTCACCGACATAATGGAAGTCACAGAAAGGAAAGGGAAAAAGGAGCAAAAAAATACTTGAATAAATAATAGCTGAAAATGTGACACAGTTAGTGAGAAGTAATCTCCACCTCTAAGAAGTTTAAAGACATCTGAGTAAACTCAGAGATCCACAAATAGACAAATGATAATCAAATCACACACTCCTAGGGAACCAATGGGCCGAGAAGAAATCCCAAGGGAAATTAGAAGGTACTTCAAGCTAAACAAAAACGAAAGCCACAACATGCCAGATCTTATGGTTTCAGTAAAAGCAGTGTTTAGGGGGAAATTTACACCTGTAAATGTCTACATTCAAAAAGAAAGAAGACCTCAAATCAATACACTCCCCCATCTCCCGCCTAGGAAAGTAGAAAAAGAAGAGCAAACCAAACCCAAGGCAAGGACAAGGAAGTAGATAAAGATTAGAGAGGAGATAAGTGAAATAGAAAATGGAGAAACAGTAAAGAACATCAATGAAACCAGGACTTGATTTTTTTAACTACAAAATTGACAAAACTTCAGCTAGTCAAATCAAGAAAAAATAAAGACACACAGTCCTTGAAAATGGCCTATTGTATATTTGATGAGTGACCAGAAGAGAAGTGCTTGAAGATTTTAACCACAATGTAATAAGAAGAAACGTTCATTACACTGATTTGCTAAGTGTGGAGGTGCTTACCTATAAGGCCAGTGCTTGGAAGACTGACGCAGGAGGATCGCTGTGAGTTCTAGGCCAGCCTAGCTCTGGTGTACATAAACCACACATAGTCGCTGTGAGTCCAAGGCCAGTCTCAACTACATGAGAAAACCCTGTCCCAAAAACAAACAAAATTTACACTGATCTAATCTATGTATACTGTATACATGTAACGAAATATCAGACTGTACCCCAAATATGCAGTTAAAATAATTAACATTTGAAATTATAAATATTCAAATTAAAATTCAATATCAGAAAAAACTGAAATTACTAAAATTAAGAATAATAGGGGACACATTGCTACCAATTTTACAGAAATCAAGAAGATTATAAAGAATATAAACAATTGTACACCAGCATATAGTCTAGATTAAATACATCAATCCCCAGAAAAACACAGATCTACTGAAACTGCCTAAAATATCAACAGAAAATCTGAATAGACTTTCAGAATCAGTCAGAGGCCCATACCTTCCTAATAGAGAAAAGCCGAGGACCGGGCAGATTTACTGGTGAATTCTGCTAAATGTTCAGAGCTAAAATGAATCTCCACAAATTCTTTCTAAAAGCAGAATAAAAATTATCTAATTCCAAACATCCTTAGTGAGGCTGGCATTACCCTGATATCAAAACCAAAGATCACAAAGAAACTGCAAACCAATATCCCATATGAAAATCCTCAACCAAATGCAGGCAGTTGGGGATCCAGCAGCACACACAGAGGATTGTACAACAAAACCGAGAGGAATTTGTCCCAGACATGCATGCAAAGGTGGCTCAATGCTTGGCAATCAACTAATATTTGCATGTTGTCCTAATAGAATAAAGGACAGTGGGGTGTGGTGACCCATTCCTGTGATCCCAGCACTTGGGAGGCTGAGGCCAGAGGATCACCTTGAATTAGAGGCCAAACTGGGCTACAGAGTGAGCTCAAAATCATCCTGCACTGTACAGCAAGATCCTGTCTCAAAAAGAAACAAAAAACCAAAAGAGTGAAGGACAAAACCCAGGATCATTTAAATAGAAGCAGAGGGCCGGCAAGATAGCTCAATGGACTAAGCTTGTTGGCAAGCACAGGGACCAGGGTTCGAGCCCCAGTCCCATGAGCCACACTGTTCCTACCCCCTGGGGCACAGGAAGCCAGCTCCTGAGTCTGGGCATGGTGCCGCACACCTGTAATCCCAGAGCTGGGGAGGCTGAAAACATGAGGGTCACATGAGTCTGAGCTACATAGTGAGACCCTGTACCAAATATATTAAATGAATAATAATAATAATAAATAAAAGTAGAAAAAAACCCAGTTCCCTTTCACAATTAAAACATTCAACTATCTAGGAACACAGTGCACTCTCAAGTTATGACTGACCTAACACAGAAACAACTTGGGTTATGACTAAAAGTTTCATTTTAATCGTGACCCAAATCTTGAGTTACTGTCAGAAAGTGCACCTTCCAGCCAGTAAACTTCAGTCTGTTGTTCCTGTTCCAGTAGTAGTTCCTGCTCCAGATCTGGTTGTTCCTATCTCAGAGATAGATGGTCAGTGTGGTGCATAGCTGGTCACTATGATGCACATTATATAAACCAATCCTTAGTTAACAAGCTATTCTACTTCTGTGTTTTCTGCTTGCTTAGCCAGTGTAAACCCCAGACCACCTGAGACCAGGGCCGGATAGTCCTGGAATGAGCCCAGTCAATGCTCATGGACGTGAATAAGTCCGCCTCCAAACCCTGGGTGTCATTTGGTGTTGCTGCTTGCCGTAGCATCATGACCCGAATGCCACATGGTCCCAGATACAAATTTAACCCCTCTGGAAGGGACATTACAGTACCCTTTCCTGCACAGGGTTGAGAAATCTGGAGCCAATCAGTGCCTTTCTATGGACACTGAGATCTGCCTGCATACAGGAGAGAGACTGAAGGCTCCTCCTGAGGAGGAGCCTGGGCCTTCAATTGACAACGTAAGTTGTAACTGACCCTTGGGAACAAATTGAGTTCAAAAGTCAAGGATCCACTGCACCAGGAAAGTTCCCTAACTTGAAAAAAGTCATCGTCTACCTCGCTTCCCAAAGGAAAAGCCCCTTAGTAAAGCCATAGTTAATGGTGAAACTTTCCCCCTAACATAAGGCATAAGGCAAGAATGTTTGCTCTCATTAATTCTGATCAGTTTTACTGAAGGGAAGTGCCAGAGAAACCAGGCAAGGAAAAACAAAAGGTATCCAGATTGGAAACAAGAAGTTATTTCTGGGTAACATTATGGACACAGGAAGTTCTAAGGAACATGCACATACACCTAGTAGAGCTGATAGATTATTTCAATGCAATTGAAGGATATAAAGCAATAGATTAAAATCTATTGAGTCTCTAAAAGTTATCAGTAAACAACAAAGTGTAAAATTTAAAAATCCATATACAATGATGTCAAAGAATGAGATTTTTAAGGACAGATGTAACAAAAGAAACATGATGTCACTGAAAACAAAACAGCATTGCAAGAAATGAAAGATCAAAATAAACAGAAAGTCTGCTTGTGTTCGCAAGTACAAGACTTAATATTGTTAAGATGAATACTCATGCTGATCTACAGATTCAGTGTAATCTCTATCAAATCCCAGCTGGGTTTTTGCATAAATTAACAAACTAATCCTAAATTTCATATGGAAATGCAAGCATTGCGGAATACACAAAATAATCTTGAAAAGGAAAGTTAGAGGACTTACTTCTCAATTTCAAAACTCATCGCAAAGCTACACCCTAAGACTGCTCTGCTGGCTTAGGAGAAAGAGGTAGTGGTATAGAATTGCAAATCCAGGAATAAATCCACACATTTATGATCAATTTACAGTTAGACAAGAGTTCCAGAATCATTCAATGGGGAAAACATCTTTTCAACAAATGGTGCCAGGATAACTGAAAGGTCAAGCAGAAGAACAAAGTCAGACTCGGACACCAGGCATTCCTGTACTGTAATAATGAACCTCCTGAGAAAGGAATCTGGAAATCAGTGCTATTCTCAATAGCTTCAGAAAAATGAGAAACCTAGGAAGCCATCTAACCACGGAGTAAGGAGCCTCTCTGGAGACTTATGGTCCACTGAAGAAAGAAATTGAGGCAGATGCTGGAAGGTGGCAAGATGTCCCTTGTTCATGGATGGGAAGAACAACTGTTGTGAAAATGGCCAAATCACCAGATGTCATCTAGAGAGTCAATGCTGTCCATATCCAAATTCTAAAAGAATCTTCACAGAACTAGAAAAAAAAAATCCTAAAATTCATATAGAATCAGAAAAAACCTAGAATGGCCAAAGCACCTGAGAACAAGCCTGGGGCATCACCATACCAGATTTCCAGTCATACTACAGAGACTGAATGGCAAAGCAACACAGTATCGGTAGAGAAAGACTTAAAATAATGGAACAAAGCAGTAGGGACTGCAGTGAACTCATGCACGGGCAGCCATCAGATCTGGGACAAAGGGGCCAAAAACATGTACTACAGAGACGACAGCATCTATAGCAAATGGTGCGGGGAAGACAGAATATCCACACGTGGAAGACTGAAACTAGATTCACACCTCTCACCCTGTACTAAAATCAAATCATGACATATGAAGAATCTAGATGTAAAAACAGAAACTGAAGCCACTGGAAGATACCTTAGGAGAAACTCCTAAAGCACTTAAAGTACAGGGGGAGAAAAAATGTGTGTGTGTGTGTGTGTGTGTATGGGTGTGTGTGTGTGTGTGTGAAAATAATAAAATATGTTAAATACATTCACTAAATATGTTAATACAGTTTCCCAAAATGAGCCTCACCTTCTTGTGTCATTAAAATGAACTCATAAAGCAAAATGAAATGTGTCTACACAACAGGACCAAAATTTTACTCCTAGATAGGATTTCAAAAGCATAGGAAATAATACCAAGAATTGACAAGTATGATTATACCAAATTTGGGGCTGGGGAGATAGCTCAGCAGCATAAGTGCCTACCTGGCAAGACCAACATCCAGAGTTCGATCCCCAGTACCACAAAATAGTAAAAGAGAATTATAGCAAATTAAAAATATTCTGCAAGACAAGGGAAACAAAAGAGTGAAGCAACAAACCTCAGAATAGAAGAAAACCTTCACTAGCTACTCTTCTGATAGAGGAGTCATGGCTAGGGTGTCTGAATGACTCATAACCCAACCAGAACCTGGGCAAACGAGCTGAACAGACACCTTGCAAAAGAAGTACTGTACAAGTGGCCAATAAGTATATAGAAATGTGCCCAACATCTTTAGCCATTAGGGAAATGCAAATCTTAGCTACTTAGAAACTCCATCTTGCCCAGTCAGAACAGCCATCCTCAAGAGGCTGCAAATGATAAACACTAGAGAGGACTCAAGGGAAAAGGGTGCCCCCCACCGTTGGTGTGAATGTAAATTAGCGCAGCCGTTAAGGAAATCAGTGTGGAGGTTCCTCCCCCAACCTCCATGTAGAATGGATGAAACTGGAGGCCATCATGTTAAGTGAGTAAGTCAGACTCGGAAAGGCAAACATTGCATGAGTTCTCATATGTAAGAAATCTAAAAACAAGTAAATAAATTAATAAAATAAAGGAGAAATGAAAAGAAACTATGAGGCTGATTTTTGACCATAGAAAAGAGGACCAGAAGGAAGGGAAAGGGAGAGATGATAATGGAACTGGAAACAATCAAGTTATGTTAAGTGCATGTTCTGGTTTCCCAAAGTAAGCCCCCCGTTTTGCAAAAAAGAAAAAGAAATAAAATGAGGACATGAGTACATATAAGATCTCTTACATGAATATTCATAGCTGCACTGGATTATCAAACAATCCAAATATCAATGAGTGAGCAGACATATGCTCTGCACCCACACACTAGAACACTGGGCACCAGATCCTTGAGTGAAATCTGGTCCAGGCTATGACATGGACCAACGCTGAAAATCTTGTGCTGAGTGGGAGAAGCCATGTGGTAGGTACTTTTCTCTTGCTGAAACAATATATCCAACATCCAAAGTTAAAGATGGAAAGGCTTAGTTAGATCACAGTTTGTAGATGTTTCAGTCCATAATCAGCTGGCTCCAACGCAGAGCGATTTCACAGAGGAGAACAGTTCATGGCCAGCACAAGGGAGCAAAACCACAAGGGATGCCACAGCTCTTTCTGCCCCTTGTATCTTATCCAGGCTACTCAGGGCAGGTAGCACTGACATCCTCATTACCAGTGCCCCTCGTCCTTAGCACTGCACCATGAATCAACCCCAGCATCAGACCTTCTAGGTCCAGGCACCTCTGAAAAAGCCCCACCTTTGACTGCATGAGGCTTTGGGGGGACATCTAGACACATGCTGTGTATTTATGTAAAAAGTCAACAAAAGGCCACACTAGGGCAACAAAAGGGTCTGAGAAGGGAGGTAATGAAGACAGCTTGGTCTTAGGTATGCTTTTTTAAAATATGAAAATGTTCTGGAATTAAATTGTGGTAATACTGTGCAAGCTTGTGAATTTATAAAAACCACCGAAGTGTATACTTTACAGGATAAATTTTATGGTAAGTGAATTATACATAAATAAAAATATTCATTGAGCTGTTTCATGTACTTAAGATTGATGCATTTTATTTTCTACACACAATTCTTCAGTAGAAGGTAGAAGAGGAAATATGTTTAGATCAATCTAAATTAAAACAGAATCACAATGTCTATTTTATTCTTCAACAAAAACAAAAACGTATACCAATCAATCATAATACATCATTATTGATTCATCCTAGCTTTTTTAAAAAAGCTATAAAATATAGTCTAAGGATAGTTTTGTAAGACTGAATATGGAATATAGTAATATTGGACAATATTGTAGAGTTGATTGGTTTTGCAGCTGAGATAAAGGTATGTGCAAATGTAAGAGAGCATCCTTATTTTTTGGCAATGCTCTGTGGAGTCTCATGAGATCTCTAACATGACTCCAACCTTTTTCAGGGGCTTAGCAGAATGCATGGATATGGAGGGTGGGGAGAGAAAGAAAGAGGAAGCAAATATGGCAAACCATTCATGCCTGTGGAATTTAGACAAGGTGGGAGTCTCCCAATCTGTCCCATCAAGATCCTGCAGGGCTACAGGCTTTGCTTGGTCCCAGGCTGAGCACTTTTGTTATTTCTCATTATCCCACAGCTTCTAGAGGGTTCCCAAGGAGGGCTGCACACCTTCTGGGCCAGCAGAGCTGGACTCCTGCCTGGCCCCTGTGAAGCCAAGTGGATACACCCAAGCGTCTTTTCCCTGTGGCATATTTTGCCTAAGAACGCTCCCAGCATTGCCCCTTTTCAGTGGCTCAGCTGTTCCCTGAATATCTGCCCACTTCTTTCCATTCAGACCTGCTAACGTCCTCCTCTGATGAGTCTGAGGGCACAGTCACAAGGCAGCTTCTTGCTGGGTCCCTGCGCTCCTCCCCTCCACCTCTGCACTGGGCCCCTCCTCCGCCACACCGTTGAAGCAGAGGCCATTCCCTCAACTTCACTCAGGGGTCAGAAGGCTCCATTCATGATCTCTCCGAATGGCTGGCTCAGCCCTGGAGAGTGCGAGCAGGAAGGGTGATGGCCCATGGAAAGGAAAGGTGTTGGAGGTCAGGGAGGTCAGACATGGGGATCAATGCTAGAGATAGAGCGCCCCCCAGAGAGTGGGCTACCTGGTGTCTGTCCCTAGGCAGATCCCCAAGCAGTCAGGAATCACAGGCAGAAGCCAGATCAGGAAGCTGGCCAGTGGATAGTTCTTACCCACTAGCAAAGAACAAAGGTTTGACCGTTCATCAAGCAATCTGGTGAAACACAGAAGCTGAACCAACAGCACTTCCTAAACAATGGAAATAAAGCATCCTTCTGTATTGTCGGGAGACAGCATGGGGAACATGGAGGTCAACATAGCAAGATCTGTTGTGCTGAAAATTCTGACACTCTGACCACAGACTCAAGAAGTGGGGTTATATGCCTCATGGGACAGTGCACACAACTTAAGCCCCAGCATCCTGGGAGACTGAGGCAAGAGGGTATCGAGTTCAAGCCCAATCTGGGCAACTTAGTGAGACCTTGTCTCAAAATGAAACACCAGAATGGAGCTGGGTGCACAGTTCAGTGCAAAGGCTCTGGGTTTAATCCCCAGTGCTGCAAACAAAAAGAAGGGGAGTGCAGTAGGGATAGCAGCCCAACTGACACCCAGGAGAAATGGCAGGATGTGGCTCCTCTGTCCATTGCAGACCAACCCTCTGATCCCACCAATCAGGACCCCGAGCCCCCCTTCAAGACAGAATCTTCTTGTCCCCTTCAAATGCCAGGTTCTCCTGTGTCCATTCCACATTGTGGTAGGACGCAGGGTCCTGGAAGGTCCATATAAGGAGGTGCCACCCGAGGGCACTCTGGGCCCTCAGCAGTGGTGGCTGCCACCCCTGCCTAACAATGACGATACTCTCACCCAGAGAGGGGGTGCTGAGGTGCACCCCACAGGGGCTGCAAGGGTACGATTTGCTGGGGAGGACTCTGCAGGGCGGACGGGATCAGCACCAAGGTCAGGGCTCACCTCCCAAGGATCGAGCGGAGCCGGCTGATCCAGCTGTCTGTTTACCTCACAAAGGACAAACAACTGAGTAGAGTGTGACTAGGAGAGGGCAGGGGTCAGAAGGGAGTGGGAGCCAGCCGCTGCCCCTGGAGACAGAGTGGGTGGGCGGGGGCTCTGGGGCTGAGAGAAGCCTGGCTGCTGGGGTCCACAGGCCAGAGTGGCTGGCACGGAAGCTGGCGGAGGTGACGAGCCCTGTCTTGCTTTACTTCGGAGTGGCACAGCAGAGGCGGGAACAGTCACGTGCCCTGTGCCCTGCACTATCAGCCTTGGAGCTTTCTCTCCTTGTTACTGTCCCATTTCAGAGAGCACATTCCTCGAGCCGCGGCCCCGCTCTGCACATGGGCAGGTGGGAGGGCTGATGTGACCTCTGGATCTGTAGCTGTGCTACTGGGACTTTTGTCCTTTCCTGTCATTCTCCAACTGCCCTTTCCTGAGGGCTGTGTACTGCGCCAGTGGCAGGCCATTGTATTTCTGGTTTCCATTTCCACACCCAGAGGCTGCGTTTCAAGCAGCCTTCTTAGGGGAATGCATCTTTTATCAAAAGTGATTCTGCTCTGTTATTTTTAATACTTGCACGCTGAGCTATAGTTCTGGGCATGGCTTTTCCCTACTTTTGATTTTGTCAACATCTGTTTGCTGCATTTTTTCTGCTATTATCATTTGCCTGTTTCTCCCTTACTATGTTTTGGGTGTCTTTTGTTAGTTAGGTGTGGCCCTGTGCTGTTTCAACCCGATGTAGGAATCTTTTAATAAGTGAGTATAATACTCTTAGATTTATTCTTCCCTTACCATGTTTACTGTGCTTGTGCCTGTGCTGCTTTTTCTGCCCTCCTGATACATTGGGTCGCTTCATGCCATTTCACCTTCCTGTTCCACTTCTTCAAAAGCTATGCCTTTTGCTTCTGACCAATAGTGGTTGTCCATAAATTGTTAACGTATTTTTTTTTTTTATTCCAAAACTCAAAGCCCCAGAAGCCCCTCCTTCTCTGGAGAGCTCAGTGGCTTGAGGAGCCACCCACAGAAACTCTGCTTCTGTGAGGCCAGCAAAGTCTTGCCTTTCGGTTCACTGGCGCCCATCAGATCTCAAAGCAAAGGTCTCTGAAGCCCCTTGCTGCTTCTGTGAGACTGCTGTGCAGACTGATCCACTTTTTGGCCTGACTTGCTTGAAAGCTGAAGTTTACTGCCGCTCATCCGGAGGCCTGTGCATGTCACATTTCCTTGGGGATTGCTTGTTTCCTCCACAGGCCACCAGGACTACCCCTTTCCCAGTCCGGGGCTTGCCCTTCTCTGCCCTGCTGGTTGCCCGGATAGACACTGACCTCAGTGCTTTCCCAGGCCACTGCCCTGGAGCCCGGAGTCCAGTGGCAGGGTGCTGAGCTCAGTCCTTGTTCCCACAGCTCACTCTCCGCTGTCACCGCATTGGCTCTGCCACCGCTGCAGCCTGTCCCCAGCCTTCACTGGTCCCTGGGGACCTCCACACCTCCTGTTGGTTGCCCCAGCCGGCCTGACAGTCTCTAAATAGAGCTCCGCTTTCATGGATTTCTGCACTCTGCACTCTCCCGGTATCTCTGTCCAGGCAGCTACTGATTCTTTCTTTTGACTCGCTGTCTTCCGATTGTTGCAGATGGAGCCCTGGCTCGCTAGGCAAGCACTCTACCACCCAGCCACACCCCCGGTTGGGTTTTGACTCTTAATTTTTTTTTTTTTTGCCTTGCATTCTATTTTATCCTATGCTAATGTGGTACCCTCTTTCCTTTATTAATATTTCCCTGTCAATCAATCTTTATCTTTTCATAGATTTATTTAATCCGTTCACATTTGCCACTTTTAATTGAGTGAGTCGATACCATTATTATCTCTCAGTGGAGACGAGTTTCTTGGCATTATTTTATCCCTCTCAGCGATTCTTACACATCCCCGGACTATTTTAATCAATACTCTGTAAACTCAATATCTTTAATGTGTGTCTCTGGCAGCAGCTGTCTGTGGTCCTCCGCAGCCTCCCCTGGATTCTTCCCGTGACTGCAGTACCTTCTGTGGCTATTTTTTCCAGGGAGGTGCTCGAGGGTGCTTAAACCATTTTGGGGTCCACAGGGAGCTGAGGATTTCTTCGCCTCCTTGTCAGTCTCTTTGACAGCATAGCCAGCTGGAGAACTGGAGGTCCAGAGTTACTTTGTCCAGCAGGCTGTGATACCACTTCACTATCTCCTAGCCTTCCATTGTACTGATTTCATCTGAATCCCATTGTGTGTGGATCCTGGGGATTTTTGCTCATAATGCGGTCCATTCTTTTATCACTAGTGTAATGAAATTTTATCACAGCGTGTGCCCAATCACTGACTTGTGGCGATTTCCTCTTCGATATACTATGTTGTTCCAACTTGGAGATTAATTTATTCCTTCTGTTCTAGAGGTTCTTGACCTTATTTTTTTTTTAAATTTTCTTCCCCTTTTAGTCTTTTTAAATTCAGGAACCCCCACTAGTAGGTATGTTGTAGGCCCCCCAACATGCCACCTTCTCCCACCTTCTCTCACACGTTCTACCCATGCGTTCTTTCACGCTGCATTGTTCTGCTCCACAATGCCCCAATCTATTAATCTCTTACATGGAGTGCTATATAGTTCACTTCCCCAAACCCTATTCAGTTCCTTTTCATAATCCGCTGTCACTGCTTCATGGGTTAGGTAGTAGTCTTTATCTCTCTGAGAGTGTTAGGGAGAGAGATTAAATAACAGCTTCTGGGGATTCCTGGAATCTGGGTGTTAATTCTTCTTTGGTCCAGGTTGCTCCCTTGTCGAGGCCATCTCTGGTGTCTACACACCTGCACACCCCACATGTGCTCGGTCTGTGAAACCCTCCTGCCTGCTCAGCAGCCTTTAGGTCACATGATCCATGCAGTACACTCTGTGCCCTGGGGGGACTTCTCACGTGCAGGTCCCCAAGAGGTCTTTTCCTATCTTTAAGTGGAATGGTTCTTTTAAAAATAAAATTGAATATTTTCATTATTGTTGTGGATGTAGCACAGAAAGTGGTTTTAACACAGATCATGGATCTCCAGAAAAACATAATCAATAGGAGATATTAGACAGATAGATAGATAGATAGATAGATAGATAGATAGATAGCTGATAGATAGATAGATAGATAGATAGATAGATAAAGAGATTCATTCTAGGAATTGGATCACACAATTTTAGGAGCTCCAAAGTCCCACCATACATCTAGACTACTTCTGTCCAAGAGCAGGAGAAGGAAAAGAAGGAGTAGGGAGAGGGATGGAGAAAGAGAGTGGGAGAGAATGCACATGCACACTAGAGAGAGGGAGAGCTCACGCAGGAGCTTTGTTCTCTCTGGACTCTCCATGGAGCATATGGTGCTGCCCACACTGGTGAGGAGGCATCTCACTTAATCCACTACTCGAATGCCAATCTCTCCCAGAGACACCCTTGAAGACACATGCAGAGGTGAGGCCTCCCCAGTCATCTGGGTCACCCTTGATCTGTCAGGTCAACGTCTGAAATTAGACACTTCAACATGACTCTTACCCGTGGCAGTCCACTTTCCTGAACTCCTGTGGGATCCTCTTCTGTTTTTATTTTTCTTCATAAAAACAGTAGAAGGTTTTGTTCTTAGCTGTTGTAAACTTCTTGTTGTGGCTGTAAGCCAGATGCTTCCTATGGCTTACGGTTCTCTCAGAGTCAGTGCTGTGGACGAGATGGAATGGAAGCTGGAAGGGATAGAGAAAGTGCAGAGGAGGAGTTTGTGCCGCTTGGAGACATTGGCTGACCCCATGAGTAGGTTACAGCTGTAACAGCAGAACACAAACCAGAGAGTCACAGCAAAAAAGAAAAAAAAATCATTTTAAAGAATCAGAAACAGTCTGGAGGAACAGCTCAGCATCAATATAGCAACAACAACAACAGCAATAACAATACATCATGAAATGATAAATCAGTCCCACACAGTTTCACTGGAGCTAAAGTGGCTGGTTGGGATGGCCCAGCTGAATGCTGACCCCTGCCTGCCTCTGTCAGCATTGGAAAGGGTGTGTCTCTCGCTGGATGGCTCTCTGTCCCCTTCTTGTGGAACCCAGACATCAGGCCCAGCACCTTGGCAGGTCAGGAGAACTGGTTCTCCCTGTCCGTGACCGCCATGGGCCACTTCTTCCTGTCTGGTGATAGCCCCTACCCTGCTAGCTGCAGTCCTGGGGACGCAGCAGCAAGTCCTTCCATCGGTGGGCATGAGTGGCATGTCTCCATGTCTGTTGTGACTTTCTAAATGGCCACTTATATCTCTAGGAAAGCTATTTGCTGTGTATATTTATCTTCCATTCAGCTGCTTACAGAAGCCCCTTAAGTATAATTAATTTTCTATTTATTGAGGGGGATGTAAGTGTACCCAAATTAATTAATGATAAATGTATCTGTTTACCACCACTCTGCCACCCATTTCAGTTTCTTGTACTCTTACATTAGCCAGGACTCACCTACAACACAAATGATCCCGGAACAGTCATAAGTGGGGGACCTGTGTTGCTCTTGACTGCCCATGAGAACCCTGTGTGAAATTAGGCACGGCCCCGGAATGTCTTTTCCTTTACCATCCAAGAAAACTCTTCAAACCACAAAAAGCACAGTAAATAGAGACTGGCAGCTAGGGGAGCAGGAACCTAGCGAATGGCACTGCCTTGCTCTCCTGCTGCTTAGCTGATTGACATACACTTGTAGCAAATGCCATTGGTTTTCCATGAAAATTTCCTTAGTAACCTTCCCCCAGCCTCCAACACACACACACACACACACACACACACACACACACACACACACACACACACACACACCCTGGTGCCTGCAAACAGCTCTCTTGATCTCAAATTGTGCATGTAACCATCAAGTCTAGAATTTCTCCTGGGCTGATATCCTAAAACCCATGGTGCTCCAGCCCCTCCAACCTGATCTTCTCTCTACCCCAGTCCTGAGGGCATTTCCAGGTAGGGGCTGAGAAGATGGGAAGAGTCATTCGTGCTGGGTGTGGTTTTCCCAAGGGCACTACCCAAGTATCAGATGTCCTGGAGTCAGACTGGTTCTCCCTGTCCATGACCCCCATGGGCCACTTCTTCCTGTCTGGTGATAGCCCCTACCCAGGACAAGAAGGATCAAAGCAGGAGCCATTGAGGCAGAGCTGCAAGATGGCAGAAGATGGGTGCTCAGAGCCTCTTCCCTCCTCAGTGTCTTGATCTCCTCTTTCAGAAGTACCTCTTCTCTCCATGCGTCTTCCAAGAGTCAGCCATACTTCCCACAGCGCCCCCGTGCTTATTGGTTGTTTGCTTCCTGCTCTGAGCCTCACAGGAGCTCCTGCCAGAGTCTTGAGGCACCACCCTTTGTGGAGTGTGGATCCAGCAATAAACAAGGCATTGCCTCACAAGGACACAGATCTCTTCTCCTGCACTTCCTGTCTCGCAAGGAAGTCTCGTGTGTTGCTAGCCTGTCTGTCACACCTCTCCAGTGCCTACTAATCCCCTGCTGAGCAGAGGGAACCCAGACCTCAGGCCCAGCACCTTGGCAGGTCAGAGTAGCTGGTGGGCACATAGTGTTTGGGTTCACAGTTGCCTTCTATGGATGGCAAATGCTATCGGATTTCCAGTTTTTTGTTATGATTGACAAATATATTTGTTTAGGTTTTCAGAAGGGAGCTGGGTTGAGAGAGCATGTGAAATAAATAATAGCCTAGGTGACACAAGCTATGGTAAGACACACAGAGGACGAAGGCTCAGGGCCCATTTATAGAGCAAAGTCAGGATGCCAGGCTGCTGCCACCTTAACCAGTTGTCAGCGTAACGCCCACATCCCCTGCATGCCCCCGTGTGCCAGGCATTAAGAGCCCTGCCCTTGGGCTTGCCCTGCGGTGGGCCTCTACCTGACCAGCTCTTCTGCTAGGGCCCATCTGGAAGGCCAGGATGAAGGCCAAGGCTGGTAGCTGTGGTGCAGACACATCCTGCTGCGTGTTCTGATGGGGACATTCTGATAGCACGTGTCTGGTCAGAGCGCAGCCTGCCCTGCTTCTCTTGCCCCTGTGCAGGTCTGTGAGGCAGAGAGCCACACTGGGTGATTGTACAAGTATATGTCCTGACTGCAAGCACGGAGTGTGGGTGGGGACATCACTACATTCTTACAGAACGTGCTGGGCTCCGAAAAGAACCAGCTCAAAGAGGCAGAAACCAATAGTTTATTGCTGCTCTATGGACAGGAGCCCAGGGCTTGGGCTCTGCGTCTCCACCACAGCCAGCTTTGGTACTGACAGCTGTGGACTCAGGCAATGCTTCCAATTTGAAGAGGGTAAGGCGGGGGGGGCAGTTATGCTTGATTTCTTGGGGCCCTGCAGAGCCTGTGGACACCCCACTGGCTGATCGAGGGCCCACGGCTGCCCACAGTTACAAGGGCCTGGAAATGGGAGCGGACTTGGGCTCAGCAGCTGCTCTTCTTCTGAGTGATCGGGGAAGAGAGGAGAACGCATGCTGAGCGGTCACTGGGGGCACCCGCCTGGCCCTCAGTGACCAGAGGAGAAGCGGGGATGGGGGAAGGGAAGGACCCCACCGGGAAGCTGGGGCCCCACTGCCTCTGCCTGGCAGTCTTCTAGCAGATTTTTCCCCCTTATTTTCTAAGAACCAAAAAGTCCAAGAAAGAGGAATTCATACCACATTGTTCACCATTCTCTCTGGAAACCTGCTGGCCAGTGCCTGTGCTAGTGCTTGTGCTGGGCCCTAGAGGCTAGGGAAGCAAGCAGAGGGCCCTGGGCAGGGCTACAGGGGATGAGTGACAGCCAAGTGTGTTGTCAAAGGACAGGCTGCTGAGATGGGGCTGCAGGGAGCAGGACGTCTCAGCAGGTGGCACAGAGACCATCCTGGACCTGGCCCTGGCCCTGGGGCTCTGCCTGTGTTAACCCACTTAATGCCCCCAATGTCCCCGTGCTGTGGGTACTACCCCTAGCCTTCTAGGTGTGGATGGAGAAAGTAATGCACAGAGAGGCTAAGGGCTGGGCTGAGGCTGCACAGCTAAGCGGTCTGGACCAAGGCTGCCAGTGTGCCGCTGACCACTGTCCTATCCTGCGTGGCCTGAGCAGCATGGAAGCAGAGGGGCATCTATCAGGGACACTGAGTTCTGGGCAAGAAAATGGCCATGGTGGCCCCCTGGTGCCCTTAGAGCCTAGTGGCGTCCTGATTATGGGGTTCACCTACAGGGCTGCCCTGGCCCCGGGTGTCCAGCCTCTCTGGCCAGCATGCAGGGTGATGTTTTATGTCTTAATTAAATGGGGAGGAGGTAATTGACGTGCAGCCTGCCGGCGGCTGCGCCTGCTGCCCAGCTCCCCACCCCCGGTGACTCACGTGCGCACAGCAGCCCCAGATGCCGAGTGTGGGCTAATAGATTCGCAACGCTGATCGCTGCTCCAGACCCACTTAGCAGGGCTCTGGGAAGCCTCTCGCCACCCTGGGATGGAATTGAATTGCTTTTCATTTTGAGCTAACAGCATCCCCTAAATCCCTCACACATCAGCCCCTGTGGAGTGGCCTCCAGCTCCAGCCTCCCATGCTGCTGCCAATGTCAGCAGGGCAGCTGCGGGCAGAGCAGGGGACCCATGTGTCTGAGGCCTCATGTGGCATCAGTGCCAGGCTGCCCAGCCAGGGAGCAGAGGAAGCCACCCCAGAGTCATGCCCTCTGCCTCCTGGGGTCACCTGGGGCCAAAACCTCTGCTTCCCCATTGAAAGTATAGCAAAGCAACACCCCCCCCCCCCGTGGGACCTGGTGCAATCAGTCCAGCAAATCCACCTGGCTTCTCCTGTGCGCTGGGTGTGTTTTTAGGGGCTGAGGCTGCAGTCCTGAGCAAGACAACAAGATCCCTGCCCTCTAAGAGTGGATATAGTGTGGTAGGAGGCAGACAGGAAGCAAAATATCACTACTAGGGTACGGTGAGGCTGAGGTTGGCAAAGAAACCTGTGTCTGCCACAAATGCTTAAGACCAGAAAGAAGGGCTCTGCCCAGGTAGGGAGCTGACCAGGAGAGTGGGTGGGAGGCGCAGCACTCTGGGTGGAGCAGAGAGAGGGGCACTGTGTCCACACCACAGAGGGGCAGGCCGAGTCTGCCCACAGGGGATCTCAGGAGGCAGAGCTCGCTGCTCATGCTCCTTAGAAGGGACGACCTAGGTCCCTTAGCCTTGTCCCTGGAGAGCCTTCTCTCCTCCCGAAGGCTCCCCCTGTGCCCAGCCATCTCACCTGCCTTGCTCTCTCCCTCCCCCAGTTCCCAGGTTCCCAACCTCATGCTCCTCTCCCTCTTCTCCGGATCCCCATCGCTCTAGCCCTCAGCCTAGCACTCTGGGAAAGCTCTGTTCCCATGGTGCAACCCGAAGAAGACCCCTCAGAGGGCCCTGACAGCCTCCTATCTCCCTCTTAAATGACCCTGGGCCCCAGCTGTGCTGTTTCCTTCATCCGCCCATCCATAGCCTGCCTTAGAAAGAGCTCAGGATGGCCATCAGGATCCCTTAACAGGACTGGGGCTCTCAGCCTTGGCACCAGAAGGTAGGAGCTCTGTAGTGGTGATGCCTACCTGGGCACAGATGGCAGGCAACCTTTTCTGGCTGCTTGGGCTGCACTGGTTGGCAGGCCAGGGCCAGGACCCCTGGGGTCACACAGCACAAGAAGTGGGCTCGGAGGGACACTGCCTGGCTCCAGTGCCTGTGGGGTCTGCTGCAGCCTCACACAGAGGTGCTGGGGCTGCTTTGACACCATGGGAGCAAGGTGCTCCTGTTTTGCTGAGCTCTGAACACCCAGCCCAGAGTGGCCAAGGTGCCCCCAAGCAGCTCTTCCTTCCTCTCCCAAAGGTCAAGCCTGCATCCTTACCTGGCCCTGGCCCACCACTGTGTTCTCTCCAGAGCTTTCCCCTGTAATGCTCTTGCACACCTTGGAAGCAGTGTTCTCCAGGACCCTAGCTGATCTGGCCCTGCCCCATGTTCCCTGCCTCTGCCCTGCAGCCCCACACTGCTGCCCAGGAGTGACACCAGGGCCACCCCAACTGTGCTCATGCCAGCGGATCACTGTGTGCCTGCCGACCTGCTTGGCAGAGTGCCCAGTGCTCAGGCCTGTGAGCAAGGTGATCTCATCCCCAGGCAGTAACCATGGAAACGGCGAAGATGAGCCATGCACAGGGACAAGGTGTCTTCCTGCTCTCACCCTGCTGGTTCCACCCCCAGGCTCATCTTCGGGCTGATGGGAAGCCTTACTGGGGTCCTGCCGAGAGGGATGATGACCAACCCCACCCTGGAGGATAGGCCTTAACTCTCCCAAGGCTGAACTGCAGACTCTACCACCCCAAAGACATTTTAAATTTCAGAGCTCAAACAGCAGACACACATATGAAGTTCCTACCATGGCACACAACCTCAGAGAGGGAGGGAGAAAGGGAAAAGTACAGGGAGAGGGAGAGGGGCAGGGAGAAGAAGAGGAGGAGGGGAGAGACAGGGAAAGAGAGAGGGGGAAGGGGAGGAGAGGGAAGGGGAGGAAGAAGAGAAGGGGGGAGAGGAGAGGGGGAGAGGGAAGGAAGAGGGACAGGGAGCTGGAGAAGGATGTGTCCACCACCCAGCTGCCAGCAACATGGACATTCCTGTCTGCTCCCTCCTTCCATGTCGAGGGTACTGGGGCAGGCAAAGGGTCCGGGTCATTGGATCAGGGCAGTCTAGAGAAACTGCAAGTGAAGCAGGGTGTTTTTGCACAGAAAAGTAGAGACAAGCCTGGAGAGGACTCACAGCTACGTGAAGAGTGAACCATTCACAGATCATCAAGAATAAATAATGGCGATGGAAAAAAAAAAAATAACTTGCAAAATGTTGCCGAGATAGCTGGAGAACATTTTTGAAAGGAAAAAGAAAAAGAGTCTCTGTTCTGCTGCACAGACCAGTTACGGTTAAGAAATCCAGTCCTGGGGAACCTAGAGGGAACACAGGGGACGCTTGGGCAGATACATGGAAGGTTTAACACCCATCTTGGAATTGAAATTTTAAAAAGTAAACAGGACCTACAGTTAAGAATGTAAAACATGAAATCTCTGTGGACATTAGAGGAAAAAAGAGAGAAACATCTGTATGGAAAGGGTTGAGGGCCGGGCATGGTGGCGCATGTCTGTAATCCCAGCACTGGGGAGGCTGAGGCAGGAGGATTGTTGTGAGTTCAAGACCAGCCTGAGCTACAAAGTGAGCTTAAGGCCAGCCTCAATTGCAGTGAGACCCTGTCTCAAAAAGACAAAAAAAAAAAAAAAAAAAAGAAAGGGTTGAGGATCAGCATCATCAGTCCATGACATTTTTCCAAACAGAAAGATCTCCTGGGTGAGTGTGCCTGGGGCCAGGAGACCCCGTTAGCCAGTGCTAACCAGGGGCCGAGCTGGAAACAGAAGACAATGGAAATTTCACACCTCCTAAATTAGTGAAAGTCGGAAATGGAACAAGGACCAGCAGTGCTGCCCTGTGACCGACAAGCAGCCGGTCCAGAGCCAGGAAAGAAGCGTGAAAACTCCTGGATCCCGTAATCCCACCGCAGGGAATTCATCCTCAGGAAACAATGCGAAAGGAGGAGAGCGGAGAGAATATATTGGGGGAAGCACCTTTCAGCGTTTTATTATGGAAAATGTCAACTCACACAAAAGTGGAGCAAGTAGAATAACGAGCCAGCGCTCCAACCCCCAGCTCCGGGAGACAGCAGCTCACACCCAGTACTGTTCCATCCCCCAACACACACACACACACACACACACACACACACACAGAGTTTTAAGCATTTTTAAAGCAAATCTCACACATCATCGGATCATTTTATCATAAATATTTCAATTTGTGTCTCTAACAGATAAGGAGCTTTAAAAAAAATCTAATCATGAGATCATCACACCCAACAAAATTAATAATTCTTTAATATCTTTTAATTCTCAGCCCATGTTGGAATGTTCCCAGATGTCTTTTGCTCTCTTCTTAGCGATGGTTTGTTGGAATCAGAATACAAATAAGGTTGATGTGCTGCATTTGGTTGCTGGGTTTCTTTTACGTCTCCTTTAGCCCATAACAGCTTTCCCTTCCTCTCTTTTTTCCTAATTGAAACATTTTAAAATAATGTCCACATGGCCCGTGCCAGGCACCACTTAGGCAGCGTATGGTACCTTGGCCTGGGGTGCCCCAGTGCCCCTGCTGCCCCTGGCAGGAGGTGCTAAATAGAGCCCAGAGCAGCTGGCCGTCAGCTGCCCTGGATCTGTTCCTGCTCGCCCAGCCTGCTCCCTGCAGTGGCTTGGCTCCTGGACTTGGCTGAGCCCCCGCCACCCTCCCTTGGACCTGGCAGGCCGGCCGTGGTGCGATCTCTCATGGCATGCGAGACCTGGCCCCGAGTCTGGGCTTTGCCCAGCCAGCTGGTTAGGCTGAACAGCTGCAGGGAAACCCCCTGTTCCCGCTTCTAGTCCACCATCGGAAGCCCCCAGCAAGGAGATCCCGAGCGGATAGAAACCTCTCGGTGCGCTGTTGGTAAGGCTCCCCACCCAGCCCTGCCCACAGCCAGCCCTGCACACAGGGTACATTGTGGCTATAGTGGAGGAAAATGGAAGTGTCCACAGAGCACATAAATCCAAAGACGGGTCCTGGAAAGAGGCAATTGTGTTAGAGGAGGGACTGTGAGGGGTAGCTGGTTTCTTTTCCTGCAATGCTTTTTAATGTAGCTATAACTGTAGCAATATCATTTTAATCCCAAGAACAACCCATTTATCCCCTTGCCATCCTTTGATTCTCAGCTGAATCCACCTGTTAGAGAAGGGGATTGGCTGTTGCCACTCACTAGTTGCTATGGGAACCCTTTCCCACCAGAGGAACACACAGGTGTGAGGGTGAGATGGTGTAGACCCAGCCCCACCCTCGTGGGCTTTCTCTGCCCCTTCTCTTCCAGCCCGCATAACCAAAGGAGGCAGCTCATCTGCAGGGGGAGGAGGCTGTCCCCTGCCACACAGACACCGGCAGGCATCTTGATTGCAGCATGGTCTGCAATGTGGGTCTCATTATCACCAGTGCAAGGAGAGGCCGACAGGTCAGGGGTGACTGCCATGAGAAATTGTTCCTCCCGTTCCCAAGAAGAGCGAGACATGGTGGCACATCTGGTCACGGGCAGAGATGCCAGGGCTGGGCAGGAGGCAGGAGGAGGAAGCACTAGGCGAGGGCATTTAATGTGGCTTCCACAGGAAGCAGGTTGAGGACCGGCCAAGCCAGGACTTTTCAACAGGCCCTGGGGCAAAGGCCTGTCCCTTCTTGCTGGTGCTACCTGGCCCTGAGGTGACCAGGGCAGGCAGGGAGAACCCACAGAGGGATGTCTAGGGATGTGGGCTCCAGGGGCTCTGGATGTCAGAGAATCTGAAAATAAAAGATTTAGTTAAGACAGTGAGGCTTGGAGTCTTTCCAAACATTCCCCCCCACTCCCTGTCCACCTATTCAGTCACCAGATCCTGTTGGTCCTGCCTCTTATGCCTCTCTGTCCACTCTGCTTCTGCCCCAGCCTGTGCCCCAAACCCCAGCATCCCCTAAAGAACTGCTGTTCCCACCCATCTTCACCTCCATTCATCTTGGACAATGGCTGAGTCCTGTCCCACATACTCCTCCTGGACAGCCCCAGTCCAGTCCCCACGAAGGAGATTCTGCGTGTCTCCAGTTCCCTTTATCCAAAGGGGCCCTGCAACCCTGTGACCCACACAGCACAACTAGAGTGACCCGTAACCAGCGTGGACGCAGCCTTAGCTAGACAGATGGCTTCCCCTTGTGACCTCCAGGATGCACCAGGAGCCACCAAGAGCAGCCCCCAACATCCTGCGGAGGCCAGAGAAGCTGCCCTGTAAGCCCTCCCCAAGCCCCAGGCCCCCACACTGGGAACAAGGCAACGCCCTGAGCAAACCTTCCTTCCACAGTGGTACACAACCAGGCAACCAGCTGGTAAGAGTGGTCAGAAACGGAACCCTTGGGCTGGGGAGAGGGCTTGGCTGTCTAGGTGCCTGCCTGGTATGCACAGGGACCCAGGCTGGATCCCTGTACTGCATGCCACGCCAGTCCCAGATCCCCAGTGTGCTGTGCCGGACACTGAAACCGAGAGTGGTGGTACGCGCCTGTCGTCCCAGACAGAAGGATCATTACAAGTCCAAACTGCCTAGTGAGACCCTGTACCAAATAAACAAATAAATAATATTAAAAAGAAAAAAAAAATTTTAAATGAGAACCTGACCAACTGGAACTCCTCCAGTTCATGTTCTTGAAGAGCTTCTTATAAACCCAGACCTCTGAACATGGCCCACAGGACTTGACCCCTGGCCCTTGCCCTCCTCTGCAATGTCATCCCCTGCTGCTCTCCCCTCTGTCCTGGGCACAGCTGCTCCTGCTTGAGTTCTCCTGGGTGCAACCCTCCTGGGTGAGCCCTCCTGCTCGTCCCTAGGTTGGTACTAAACGTGATCTCTTCCCCCCACTCCCATTCAGATGGTTGCAAAATTTAAAGCAGAAAGTGGCAGCTATTGGGAGGTCTGGGGCAATCGGAACACTGGTGCACTGTTGGTGGAAAAAGCTGTTACCACCCTGGAAAAAGATCCGGTGCTTCCTCAAGACTTAAAGAGTATGACTGTGCTACCTAGCCATTCTGCTTCGAGGAACATTGTGAAAAAAATTGAGGAGCCAGGGAGATGGCTCAGTGGAATAAGCGCTTCCCTGGCAAGCACGAGGGCATGAGTTCAATGCCCAGTTCCACAAAAATAAAAAAAAAAGAATTGAATACAAGGATTGAAGAGGTCATTGCACGCACATACTTGTAGCAGCCTCATTCTGGAAAACGAAGCATGGAAACCATGCGGCTCTCCATCCCTCGCTCAGTGGTGATAAGCAAAATGTGGTCTGTCCATCAGTGGAACATTATGCACCCTGGAAAGGAAGAGGGCTCTGACACACACTACAGCATGCCCCAAGCTTCCACCCCACTGTCTTGGGACCAGTCATTCATTCCATTCCCTCATAACTGTTCTCTGAGCACCAGTTCTAGACCTGGCACTGGCAGGCAGCTGCCTTGGGGGCAGATCTTGCTCAGAGGAAGGCAGATGGCAGGAAAGCCTCGAGGTCACTAGAAGATGCTACTGAAAGTGGGCTGTGATACGCCGGTGACTTCTGGGCCCTGCTGCATACCCTTTTCTGCTTTTCACAGCCTGTGCAGCCACAGGGAAGCTGCTGGATCCCCTTGTGCCTCAGTCTCCCCAGCACAGAAAGATGACATGACCCTCCTTGTGGAAGAATGGACCATGAAATTAGACAGTGCCTGCGAAATATGTAAGCTGCTGGTAGCTTAGCTATCCTCATTCCAAAATCAAAATGAAAAGGTCTGTGGATATAGCTTAACCTGAACTTGGCTAGGATCCACCTATCTCAGCCTCCCAAATAGCTGGGATTACAGGCATGTGGCATAACACCTAGCAGGCTTGAAAGTATTTTGTTTAAAAGTTCATGTCACCTTTTATTTTGCTTAACCTGAGAAAGCTCAGGGTCTAGAGGTAATGAGGAAAAATACCCAGAGTGACCGGCCCATGGTCAGAGTGGCAGAAGGCAGAGGGAGGTTTCGGCCTGGTGCCCCCTCTGTGGCTCCGGAATGCTGAGGCCATCCTGGCCCTGAGACAGAGCCAGCAGGACCTGCACCCTGAGATGTCAGCCCAAGGGCAGGTTCCCTGGGTCTCATCCTCATTGTGGCCCAGTACTCAGAACAACATGGACATTTAATGAACAGTAGCCGAGTGGCAGTTCACCCTTAGAGTCCTGCTGTGCCCAAGCAATGCTTCACCCTGTGACAGAGCAAGTGCCAACCCATCACCCTGCAACCAGTACCCTGTCCCCCAACTGCCCCCTTACCTGCCACTGGAGGATCATGAATTCCTGCTGTACTCAAGGGCTGTCTTGCCCAGGACTTGTTTGCAAATGTGTGTCTGTAGAACAGGGTTCCCTAACCATGTGCCAGCTGCCAGGCATGGGAAGAGCTCAGAATAAGCTTGCTGGCAGAGTGGGGGCACCCTTGAGGGCTCTGAGCCACTCTGCATGTCCCAGGTGGAAGCTGCAGAGCTGACGCCAGCTCCTACGTCCCTCCCTGCCTGGCTGTGAGGTTAGGCACTAGGGCGGCCTTCGCAGCAGTGCTGAGGGGACAGTTTCTCAGGTGCCACTGGGCCACCACCACCCCACCCTTCAGGGATGGGGCACAGAGCCCCCGGAAGCCCACGTTACATCCTGCCCACTCCCTGGCACCCTTCTGTCCAACAGCAACATAGCTCACTAGAAGCTACATTTTTTTAAAAATGTAAAATGAATACATGAGATTAAAAGTGTAATTAATATGAAAATTATAAATGCACTATTCCACTTCTTTTAAACTACATCTCCAAACTCTGGTGAGTATTTGTTTTGCTTGCAGGGTGTGTCCCAGCGTGAAGGAGCCCTGTTCCAGGGGCCCCTGACGATCATCTCTCAGGGAGCAAAGCCAGGACTGCAGGTCTGCGATCCTCGGGCGGAGGGGCGGGCCGGCAGATGCTGCACGCACAGAGCTGGAGCCTCCATGGGGTGTAGATGGGGCATGGCAACATGTGGGCATGTCAGGAAGATAGGCGCCAGGCTCTGGCCAGCGAGAGGGACTGGACAGAGTGACCTTTGGGTGGGGTCTGAGGGATCCGAAGTTGTCTGGAGAGGACCTGAGTCTTAGTCCCCTTTTGCCACTGAGACATGAAACCAGACACTTGTGACTTAAAGGAACGGAGGTTGGCTGTGGCTCATGTCTGGGATCAATGAGCTCCAAGGCAGGGAGGGCTGGCAGAGGGGTCTGGCAGAGGAGAAGTGGCACAGCATGGAGCACGGGAGCGCAAAGGGCGCAGAAAGGGAAAGCAGCCAGCCTGTCCAGGCCATGCCGTCGGCAATCCTTCCACCCAGCTCCAGTGTGCTCACAGCAAGTCAGCATGAGCCTACAACCCAGTCAAAGCATGAGCACAGGAGGCTGGGGGTGGGGCACCCGGACAGCAGCCATAACAGTGTGAGGCTGTGTGTTTCCCGCTCGGAAAGGGCACACAGGCCAGTGTGGCTGGGTCAGAACCGACAGCAGATGCGGATCTGTGTGGTCCTCCAGCAACTCCAGGGAGCACAGGGCAGCACCAGCCCAAAGGGGCTCTTTGCACACAGAGGTGTGACGTGACCTTAGGTGTCCTGCCAGGCAGTGGGGCTGCAAGTGGAGGGAAGAGCAGAGGGGAGCAGGTGGAGCAGGAGACCTAGGAAGAGAGACCGCAGGGCTCGGCAGGGTGGTGCTGCAGCCAGACAGGGAGGGGTTGCCCAGGAGAGGGTGAGGGTAGCTGGGGCATTTGCTTTCTCTGCGCTTTACTTTTTATCTTTTGTGTAGTGCCAGGGATGGAACCCAGAGATTGTGTATGCTGGATGAGTGCCACGGCCCCTTGCCCAGGGAACGAGCTTGCAGACGGTTTCCGAATGGTTTAGATGTTGTGGGTATACAAAAGAGGGCGACCCCCAGGTTTTCAGCCCAGGCTAAGAAAGGAGGGAGCAGGCTTGGCAGGGAGGGTGACTCACCAAGAGCCCAGGGAGGCTGTGCTGAGTCTGAGAGGCCTTCAGCCCCAGAGTCATGGACATAGCTCTGGAGGTCAAGGGAGAGCCAGGCGCTGCAGTGAGCCTCTGAAAGCTGCTACCTGGGACCCCCCTTGCCAGGCTGGAACCGCTCAGCCTTCATGGCCCCTCCTGTGTCAGCAGCTGGTTGCGCACTGCTCTTGGCAGGCCAAGGCCTCCCTGAGGCCGCCTGCAGCAAGGCTGACCCTGGTGAAGTTGGCCGGCAGAGGTCTGCGGTGCTGGCTGCAGCTTCTGCAGGTAGACAGAGAGTCCACATCCGGGGGTAGGGCTGCCAGCACTGCAGGGAGTGACCTGGACAGGCGCGAGGCCAGTGCTCGTGTCAGGACACAGCCACAGGCCCAGCAGCGCACGCAGGCCCCCAGCAGGCAGCCCTTTCTGAGTGGGACCCTGCAGGCAGCGCTGGGCCTGGTGCAGGGAGGGTGGGTGAATACTGTGAGTACAGGAGAAGGGAGTCGGGTCTGTATTTACAGACACCCATGTGTTTAGCAAATACAAACCCCTTAAGCGATAAGCCCTGCAAGGGAAGTGAAGAACGGTGAGCATCACAGGCATAGGACAGTGCCAGGAGCACGGTACTGCCCTCACTCCCACTTTCCAGATGAGGACACAAGCAGGCAATGTGGGGTGATGCAAGGGCCCACCACGGCCAGGCAGGCTGCACGGGGCTCAGGAGAGCTGGCCCAAGGCCCTGCACTCACCCCCAGGTGAGGTCTCGGCACCACTACCCACCCAGGAGTCCCTCAGGAGCTGCTCTGCATGTGAAGCAGAGCCTCGCCTTTTGCTTTGAGCTTGGTCTCACATGAGGGAAACAGCGACCTGTCTCTTGCCTCCTCTTCCTCCTCCTTCTCCTTTTCCTTCTCTCCCTGTTCTTCTTTCTTCTTTTTCTTCTCCTTTTCCTTTGCAAGATGTTGGAGACTGAACCAGGGCCTTCCCACAGAGCCACATCCCCAGCCCTGTTTTGCCAATTTTGAGACAGGGTCTCACAAAATCACTACACTTTCCAGGCTGTGTTTGAACTTGCCATCCTCCTGCCACAGACTCCCAGAGCGCTGTCTCTTGCTTCTTTGACCAGTAGGCACCAGCCTCACTTCATGAGCAAGAAACTGAGGTTGAGACAGTAGAGGTCAAGCTGCACTGGACTGGCAGAGCAGGCCGTGCCCGTGTGCTCTGGTGCCCGGATCTCTTCCCTTCCCCACCCCCTCTGAGGCAGGGCACCCAGCCTGCCCCACCCCCACCTATGCTTTCCTTTTAGGGCATTAAACACAAAAGTATTAAAAAGGATTGTGGAGGCTGGTTAATCAGCTTGGAAGAGGCCTCAGCAGCGGCCCGGGTCACAACCATCCACCTCTCTTTATTAGCTGAATTGACGGAGACAGCAGGGCCCAGATGGGAATAAATTGAATCCAATGGCCAAGAGGCTGTTGCTCAAGCTATTAACAGGAGAGAGAACTCACACTCCACTTGAGGGTTTCAGAATGCCCCTCGCCAGAGGCCAGCTCAGTGTGGGTCCCCAGGAGAGCACCCCCACAAGCCAGAGGTGCCTGCAGAGCAGAAGAGCTTCACCTCAGGGAGGGGACTCCCCAGGGCATGTGCTCAGGCACCCTACTCAGGGCCTGGCCTATGACAGCACCAAGCCTCAGGTGGGACTCAACCTCATGGCGATAACAAACCCGAAGCCAGTTGTCCCCACCGCTAGCTCAGCTCCAGCCACAGCCATCTCTTCCCTGCTCACGCCTCAGGACATTGGTCCTGGATTTTGCCCTGTGGCACCTCCTTGTCCCTGGAGCCCTGTCACCTCCTCCGCAAAGCCCTCCTAAGCCTTTCGGCCCACCCAGCTGCAGAGACTCTGCCCTGCTAACTCCATCCCACTTCTCTCTAGGTCAGCTTCATGGTCCGCAGATGTCATGGGTGAGGGAGCAGAGACACTCACTCAGGCGTTGGGTTTGTGGGCTACAGAGGGGTCTAGGGAGCACCTGCCACACAGAAGTAAGTCACTGACCCACAGGGAAGAGAAGGGTTCCTGACACTGCATACGGACAAGGGAGTAGGCACTCAGCCAGAGAGGGTACAGTCAAGCTAGATTGTCACCCAGAGTGGCTCTGGGATCCCCCGGTGGTGGGTAGAGCACACTTCTAGGGTGTGCATGGGCCTCAGGGGTGAGGCCTTGGGGTCTAAGGTGGCCCTCATCCCTTTCTGCCTAGAAGTGCTCCCTGCTCTGCCCTGGCCTCCGTGAGGCAAGCAGCTGTCCCCCGCCACACCCTACCACCATGACCTTCCTGCCCAGAGCAGCAGATCAGGGACTGAGTCCCCAAAACTGGGAGCCCAGTGAGACCAAGCCCCTCATTCTCCTCAACTGTGGGTGTCGGGATTTGCTCCAGCAGCAGAAAAGCTGCCTCGGGCTTTGGTCTGGGTGGGTCAGCACCCAGAGTCAGCCCCGGGCCTGCCCCTCCTCTCTGCCTTGACCTTCACAGACCTAGGGAGTGGGAGGCAGGTGAGAGCTGCCAACTGGGGCACGCTCACAGGGGCTGGGGACTCTGGGGACATGGAAACCTGTGGGAGACCCTGGATAGCTACAAGGGGGTGAGCTGAGGAGTCCTGTGTCCAGTGGGAGAACCCAGCCAGTCACCGTGGCTCACAGTGGGGAATTTGTGTCTCTCAAGAACCCAACTCTGCCTCATCCCACTCCTTCTTATCACACTCTGACCCTCCAATCCTTTTCTGTCACCAGAAGCCATTAGGGTCTTTCACATGCTGTTCCTCAGCCTGTGCTATCTACCCCTTGCCTATAATGCTGAACTCCTATTCAACCTACAGGCCCAACTCAGGGTACCCACCTACCCCTCCTTCTCTGAAGATGGAATCTGCCTTCCATAGGTGAGGCTTAAAATGCTGAATATTCACAACTTCACATCCTCCCTAGAAAAAGACAGGGGCATAGATGATCTGGAGGGGTGGATGGGGTGGGCATTCTGGGGAAGGTTTTTCTTCCTAATGAAAAAGAGCCTCATGAGATGAAGTCACCCCTGGGTAAACGGGTCTGAATACCGTGCTGACTGTCGTGCTGAATACCACATTACTGCAGTTGTTGACCCTGTGACCACAAAGCATGTCTCTGACACCAACCCTGGAGTGGTTTGGCCCTGGCTATCCACTCCCACCCTCTGGGGCAGAAGGGACGCAACTGTGGAAGGATGTACTTTTTGGTCCCCCCAACCTCAGCAACCACCAGGACCGAGAGCGATGTGAGGCCAGAGAGCCTGCTTAGGGCAGGGGCAGGAGCCCCCGTGCAGCCCTGGCTTGGACCCTCCCCTCCTCCTGACACCTGCCCAGGTGAGATGGGGCAGGCATGCCAGGGTCCTCAAACCCTCTCCAGAGAGCGCAGGGCACTGCCCTCAACGCATGGCCAGTGGGGCTCGCTGTCCAGCAGTCGCCCACTGGAGGGGTCCCGTCCATGACCAAGAGCCACGTGCTCAGGAGAGTTCATGAGCCTCCTGGGAAGCCTGAGATGAAGGTCCGAGGTCCATTGCCTTCCTGTCAGCTTCCCACACACAGTAATCAAGACTAGAGGGAGGGTGACAGGAGCCCAGAGCTGACACGCATGGGCCCTGAGCACCACTTTTCCATGCCAGCATTGTTCCGGGGGATGGCCCAGATGGGGCTGCAGGGCCAAGGAGGTAGGCATGAGTGTCCCTCCCACCCTGGGATACCACCTGGGCCTCTGTGTGTCTCTGGGTTGCTCTGATCTCCCCATCAGTCCATCAGGATGTGTCACCACCCCAACCCATGTTAGGACATGGAAAGGGGTGGGCATGGGCAGTGGGGAGGGCTTCCCAGGGGCTCATAAACTCTCCTGAGGACATGGCTGTCAGTCATGGATGGAACCCCTCCAGTGGGCGACTGCTGGACAGCAAACCCCACTGGCCACTCCCTGAGCTCTCTGAAGAGGGTTTGAGGACCCTGGCGTGACTGCCCCATCTCACCTGGGCAGGTGTTGCAAGAAGTGGAGGGGTCCTAGCTGAGGCTCCACTAGGGTCTCAATGCCCACTGGCAGGGCCACAGGACCACCATGCCTGGCCATGCCCCACCTCCTACTTCCCCGAAGGCAGAACATTACGTGATCCAGAAATGATCTGGTCATGCTTCACTAGGAAAGCCTCCCCACACACCATTACATGTCCACATCCCGGAAAAGAACAAAGAAAGAGTGACCTCTCCTAACCACGCTCACAGACACCACTGAACACGGTCCATCTGTAGCACACTTGTCAGTGATGCATCAGGGACACTGTCCAGGGACAGTTGCTACGCTGAGGAGGACGCAGGTGTGACTCCATTCATACAAGGTTCTAAAACCCTAGCAAGCCTGGCATCTTGCTGCCACCCACACAGGGCTGCAGATGCGGGGGTAGTCAGTTGATGCTTGGGTCCTGCAGGGGGGTGGCAGGCAGTACAGCCAGTGGGGAGGAGCAGGAATCACTTTCCTGTTGTACAGGTTGCGATTCGTTAACCTGTGCACAGCACAGCTCAGCTTTTGCTTGGTGACAGGCAGCAGCGCCTTGGTACTCTGTACTCTCCGATAATTGATTCCGGGAGGTGGGAATCATAAACATGGGGTGCCCCGGGAGTTGTACCAGTGATGAGTACCAAGTGCGCAATGAAATGTACACATCTAACTGGGTCAGGTACCAATTTCAATGCATCTCAAAGCAGTTGAGCACTGAGGTATGACTGTATTCTACAATAAAGTTTGCAAGTAAGAAGAAAGCTTAAAAACTGGGCATGTTTTGAAGCACAGGGTGGGTGGCACTGGGGCATGGAGGAGAAGGGGCGAGAGAGGCAGAGTTCCGGCGCAGGAACCGGACCTCACTGCTCTCTCTGTCCCCCACGTGTCCTCATCATTTCAACACCACCAGCTGGGGGCACCGAGTCTCAGCCAGGCAGGCCTTGTGTCTGGCTCCAGCCTGCAGGTGCTGCGCAGGGCCCTGGGGACGCCAGCTGGCCACCTGTCCTAGGCAGGCTGGCAGCATCCGGCTCAGGGCCCTGTCCAGGCTCAGCTCAGCTGGTGGCCAGCATCAGCCCCCAGACAGAGTGAGAGACTTTGGAGACTTCAGTCCCAACCCGCTGGGGACCACAGCTGCACAGCAGAGGCCGAGGACCGTGGCTGCCCTACCATGCAAGCTGGGGCAGGTGATGGGGGAGAGGGGGACTCAGAGGGAGTGACTTTGTTGTTTTGTGATGAAGTTTCGGTACTCCTCACCCATCCATATGGTGGGGGCTGGCCCTCAGGGGTCCTCAGAAATAATCAGCGTCAGATGAGATCAGGGCCCTGGGGCATCCATGTCCCTGTACAAGCAGAGACCTGTGCTCAGCGTCTGCGGAACAACAACCAGGAAGGTGTTGTGAGCCGGGCATCGGGTCCTCAGCCTTGGCCTCGCAGCCCACAGCGTCTGTCCCTCCAGCCACCGAGTTTGGGCTATCTGACTAGAAGCTTAAGGTAGCTTCCTGTCCCTGTGAGGGAATCCCTGAGATAAACTACTTCGAGGATGAAAGGTAGACTCTGGCTCAGTTCTGATGGCCTCCTGGTCCACCACTCAGGGATTGGGGTAGAACAGAACCTCACAATGGAGCCACGCTGCCCTCCTTGTGGTGGTCAGGAAATGAGAGAGCAGGAGTCCGGGGACCAATGTGTTCATCAAGGCCACCCCCAGAGCCCCATCCCCTAATGTTTCCCCTATTCCCAATTTTGCCAGCTGCCCAGGACCAAGCCTCTATACCTGAGTCTCTGGAGCCATTGCCGATGCAAACTAACAGCCTGAAGCAGTCACTGCACAGGCCACACGTGGCGGGATGGTTCACTGGGCAATGCTGCTGCCCGCTGGGGATGCGTGGTTGCACTGATGACTCGAGAACACACTTATAAACACTGCTTGGGCCTCAGTTTCCTCATCTGTAAGAGGAAATACTAATCATTCCTGCCCCACAGCTAGGTGAGAAGGATTAAAATGAGTGGGTGGGTGTGAAATGCTTCTATGGTACCTGGCACGCAGTATGACATGCTCAACAAGTGCTGGATCCTGGCCCTGGGTGATGAGGGTGGTAGTAGTGGGCGAGTCATTAGAGTTGAAGGGGAGCGCTGGCCTCACCACAGGGGAGCGTGAATGGTGTGGACAGCGAGGGCGGTGGGAACACCCCCACAGGGCCAGCTCACAGGTGGGAACCCGGGCTGGGAGAGGGGGCCCTGTGCCGCAGCCCGGCCTAGGGAAGTGGAGAGAGACCCAGAGGGGCTGGCACACATCATGCCGGGCTTCTTTCACCCGGAGCTTCGCCTGACCCCCCCCCCACCAGGTTGCAGGCCTCCCTGGGGCCAGCACAGTGGAGGCTTCTGCAGGACCGGAACAGAGCACTCCCGTACACAGGTGGTCCTGAGAGGAGCGGGCGGAGCAGAGATATTTCCAAACCTGCAAGTAATTTACTATGTTTATTAAGTGGTTATTGTAGGTTAAATAACCAACACCAGCTTATTAAAAACTCCTCGGTGGTGATAATCACGCAGGTCTTCCGCTTGCCGCCGGCAGCCCACACCGCTGTCCTGCTGGGAGCCCGTTTTCATAATGAATCGGCACAGTGTACAGTAAGTGACTCCAGGAATTCCTGTCTCCATTGGCTCCGACAGCTTTATGCTCCATAAATACTCAGAGATTATTAAAAACATATTTATTTAAGATGAACAGCTCTCCTGAAGATACAAATCTAAGCCGATAAGGCTCATAAGCCCACTTACAATAATCAATGATAGTATTTAAACACACAAGCAGCTTTGCTTAAACTCGAGGCCCTGACTTGGAGGGGGATGGCCTGAGGGGCAATACCTGGGCTACAGAGGCTAGGCCACGGGTACAGGTCGTCTGTGGTGACAGCTCCAGGGACTACACAGTTTGTGAAGTGTTCCTCTTGTGGCCTCCATGAGTGGTCTCATTGCTTGTGGCCTCAGTTTCCCTTTCTGGACTATGAGTGCTATAAGTCTATTTCAGATTCTGAGGTGCCACAATGGGAAAGAAAGGCCAATACACACACACACACACACACACACACACACACACACACACACACACACACACACACACAGTGGCCCAGAGGTGAAACAGGCTTCATGGGGAGAAGACTGTCTCCCTGCTCACAGAGCTCGGGGAGGTCCTGCCTCACTTCTCCAAATTTATCCGACCCTCTGGACTCAGAGAAGGAGGCTGGGAGCCCCAGGAGCACCCCACACTCCCCGCAGACTCATCCCCAGCAAAGCCACCCTTCCAGGAAGCTTTCCTCAGCCTCCCTCCTTTTTCTCACCACAGTTCATCATCATGCTTTGGAAGTGACAATGCGACTTGCTCTTTGTGTCTCTCCCGCTCCTAGGCTGGACCAACAGGAGCCACTGACAACCTGGTATCTTTCAGGTTTGTCCTATGCCCCAGCACCACCCTAGGAAGGGAAGGGGCAAATCAGAGTTCACCACACATAGTGTTAGTGCTAGCCGGGCCGCCAGGCACATGAAAGAGCAGCTTCAGGCCAGGGGCTGGGAGTATTTTTAGAGCTCTGTTCTGTCTCTAAGTGCTCTCTCTCTCTCTCTCTCTCTCTCTCTCTCTCTCTCTCTCTCTCTCTCTCTCTGTGTGTCTCTCTGTCTCTCTCTCTCAGTGGCTGGTTTGCAGAATGGGCTAACATTTATCTGGGTGAGTTGGTCCTCAGTGTTTTCAAAACAACCCTTGCTATTTAGGCAGTTTTCTTCTACATGCATTTTAGACTAACTTTATTAGATTTGTGTTTTAAATTCTGCCCCTGTGTCATGATTGCTATGTGAGTGCATGTGCAGTGGCCTCTGGTGCATGCTCCGCCATTGGTAGCCAGTGACTTCCTCGCCCTGAAAACTTCGCTCCCCACCTTCCCTTGCCCCTTCCCCCTCTCACCCCCTAGGTGCCTACCTCAGGTGCCCTCTCCATTGTGCAGCTCTGGGGTGTTTACTACCCTCACTGAGGCTGTCTCCTCACTGCTTGCAAAATGGCTGTGTTGTGCGGCCAGCTGCTGTGCTGATGGTGACAGGTGTCTGCACAGTGCCCCAGCGTACCCAGCCTGGCCCAGGTCTCTCCCACAGGTGCACTCTGGGGCTTGCTGCTGAGGGCTAGGTGTGAGGTGCAGTCTGCCGCTCTCTCAGTTCCCCTACCCCTGTCTCCCCTTGCAGTCCCTCCCACCTCACTGCTGGGTGCAACCCCAAAGCCCATGTCCTGTCAGCTGAGCTGGCCTTTCCTTGTGCTTCCACCCAAGCTGGAAGTGAGCAAACGTCCAACCAAGCAGGCAGGGCACAGGCTCTGTGGTCATTGGCAGGCAGGAGTGGGCTGGAAGGACAAAGGAGCAATCACAGTGTCACCCAGGACTGTAGAACCCTGGCAATGAGAGGATCACAAAGCCCTTGCGCAGCTCACAAAGCTGCACTTGTCACTCCTTATGGTTCCATCCATACTTTCAATGTAATTGTACCTTTAACTGCACTCCTCCTGCTCCTAGACCTTCATACTTATAGTGGTCAACACATTGTGTCAACTTGAGAAGCTAAAAGGATAACTAAATTGACTCAGTAATTCCACACCCTAGGGTGTGGATGACCCACCTTAGGGCATGGAGGCCCCACCCTAAGTGACTCATCACTTAAAGGATATATAAAAAATTGAGAAAAGATGGAGCCTTCCATTTCCCTGGAGGAGCTCCGGTCTTCGAGTTTTCACAGTCAGCTTAGACGTCATCTCCTGGCCTCCAGTGCAGACTGGTCAGCCTCCACCTCTGATCATTCAGCCTCCTGGTGCTGACTCATTAGCCTTCCATCACAGACCCACTGGCCTCCTAATACAGGCTTCTGTCCAGACCCCTCGGCCCTCTGATGCTGGCTTACACGGAGCACTACAGAGAGCTCCAGATCTTGGGCTGGAGCTTTCAGTCTCCAGTGTGCAGAGGCACAGTGGGATGTTCTAGAGTCAATGGGATTTTGCAGATCACAGCACAGCCATCTTGCAAGCAGTGGGGAGGGAGCCTCAGTGCGGCTAGAACACGGTGCTGTTTAGGTGGGTAGTAAACATTCCAAGCTGCTCAGTATGTACTGCCCTGGAGCCTGGGTCCCTCTTGAATCACAACAGGGCAGCTCTGGTCATGCCTCCTCATCTGACTCTATGGCTAATGGTGATAAGCCAGTCTTATAATTTCTTAAACATTTGTACGTCTTGCGTTACATGTATTCCTCTAGCAAAAACCTGACTGATACAGTACTAATATATGATCTGTAAGCAGAGATAGGAAATTACCCCAGTTTCCACTCTTCTTTCTATCTGTGCCCTTTACAATGTGATTTTGCAGCCCATTCCATCAAATATTGGGACCTACTCCTCCCGCCTCTGTCACTAACAGAACACACTACAAACAACATTCTCTGTTTCAATTTCATTCTCATACCCTGGAATCAGAGCGTGCAGAATCCCAGAGCAGCCTAGTGGAAGACAGAGACCCCGTAAGAATGGGCCCCATTCCAGCTGAGACCCCGGCTAAGTGAGCCAGGCCAGAAAGACCAGCTGAACCCATCTGACCCACATTGCCAAGAGCAGAATGGTGAACTACAGGAATGGTGGTTGTGTATTCCATGAAGCTTTGGGGTGTTTTCTTACATGGCAACACTAGCTGATACAGCCTCTGGATTCTCTCTATTTCTCAGCTTCAGCACTGCAGACTTCTTTAATGGACAAGCTCCTAACTCCGTCTCTCCTTTCCCCTCCAGACCAAAAGTGCTCCTTTTCTTGGGCCAGCTAAGATCAGCCAGCTGCTGCTGAGCTAGCCCAGGATTAAATCACGCTCTCACTGGCCTGGTGATGCTCCAGAAACAGCAACGACATCATGCCTGATTTGCCCGGAGTCCCTCAACATCAGGGGTTTTTCTTGGTCTCCTCTGATGCTCTGGAAACAAGGTCAAGATGGGCTAGGTACGCAGTGGCCTCCAAGGAATGTTTCTTAAAGGAACAAATGATACATCAGTGACAGAGTATGGCTCTGAGCAGGCACCCTGGGGCCAGCTGGCTGTTGAGAAGGATCTGTGTCTCAGAACCACTGGCCACGGGAAGGTAACTGATCCCAGAGTCTTGGTTTTCCTACCTGCAATTCTGTCACAGAATTGTTAAGAATTAAATAAATGAATACTCAAAACAGTGTGCAAACTGGATACAGTGGCCTGGAATCCCAGCACTGTGGGAGGCTGGGGCAAGAGGATCACAAGATCAAGCCCAGCCTAGGCAATTTGGAAACTTAGAGAGATCATGTCTTTAGTTAAAACAAAAAAAATGTAAAGAGGCTGGTAAAACCCTCTCAAAGTGAAAGCCTCCTGGTTTCCACCCCAAATGCCAGAGGTGGGTACTGCCTGGCATACTGCCAGTCAGTGCTAACTGCTGGTGTTTAGTAATAGCTCTTGGTGTGAAGCAGAGGGCCTTGTACGAGGCACTGAGCTGTGGCAGAAGATATGGGACTCTTTGTGGTCTGCTTTGTCCTTACCTCATGCCCCAGAGCCTGGGTCCCTCCTGAGTCCCAGCAGGTCAGCTCTGGTCACAGCTCCACGTCATAGCCCTGTCACCTTGGAGGGGCCCCAGATCCTCATCTGGGGCTGGGTTGGAGCCCTGCACGCCTGCCCTCCACCTGTCAGCCTCTCCCAGACATCCGCTCCTCTCCTCCCCGCCTATTCCCACCTCCTCCTAGGAAATGTCAGTGTGACAACATTGATAAATATTTATAAAGGCAGCCGAGGTGAGAGCTCACAAACAAGCCAAATAAATAGGCACATTTTAAAACACAGCGCTTGACAGTTGACTTCCCTGAGGGCTCCGTGTGAGTGTGCACGTGTGTGCTTCCTCGCACACGCACGTGATACCTACCTCTCAGGATGCCAGTTCCTGGAGATCTTCCAGTTGGGACTGCTGGATTTACACTCAGGGAAACTGAGACCCAGGATTGCTCAGCTGGATGGTGGAAGGTGGAGCTGTGCCCAGCCTTTTGCTTTGTGTGGCCTTGGTCTGTCTCCACGTGGGACCTGCTGGCCCATAAACAAAGAGCAGCTGCAAGTAAAGGTATTCAAAGGGATTAGCTTCGTGGGAACTTCCAACAGCCTGGCCCATATTAGGGGTCTGGGAAAAGGCCTTTTATTGCAGCTTCAGTTTCCCCTTAGTCCCACCAGGTGACTGGGCTCCCTGGTCTCTAAGCCCCCAACCCCCAAGCTGTGTCAATTCCTTGATCATCACTGACCCCAGGAAGGGGACACTCTTCCATTCTGCATGACATTTGCATCAAATCATGAAGCCTCCACCCATGGCCCAGCCCACGGCCACCCCCCCCCACCCTGTGACTCACAGAGAGACGAGGCAGGGGAAGAGGTCACCTATGGCTGAAGCCGACTGCAGTGTGTGCCAGAGCTTCACAAGTCTCTCTTTCTCCTTTACTTCAAGAGCCCTGTGGCCAAGCTGGGCCTCCCAACTTCACAGGTAAGGAAACCTAGCACTCAGGAGGGCTCAAGGGACACAGCCCAGTGAAGCCAGGTGTCACAGAACAGCAGGGTCCTACTCGCTCTGAGAGCCAGCTGGGGCTGCACCCTGCCTTCAGGAGTCTTGACATCCAGCCCAGCTGTGGGGCACCTCTGCCATAAGGTCTGTTCACAGAAGAGAAAATGAAGCAGGAGGACTTTGGGTCAGGTCCAATGGGGACATCAAGGCAGGCTCTGTGGCTCCAAAGGGCAGTGAATCCCAAGCCAAGCAGAGGGGCATGGAGCAGGTAACAGGGAAGGGACAAGAGGCAGGAGTACAGCCATTTACCAGCTCTGCCAACTCTTGCCCACCCAGTTACCTCCAGCACCAGTTCTCCTGTGGGGTCTCTGGAGGCTGACCTTCCCTGTGGTCACCTCGTCTCTCCTCTGTGAACTTAGCCCAGGGCTCCCATCTCCACCTGGATCAGTCCCCCACCAGCTCTGTCACACAAGTCTCCTCAGCCCTACCATGCCCACTTGCTCACCCACCCCACCTGCTGTGGGAGCTGCAACCCCACCCCATGTACTGTGTCCTCTCCAGGCCCAAGGCCCAGCCACACCTAGCTATCTATCCCTCACCTACCATGTGTAGGTGTGGAAACAGTCTCAGAGATGTCAAAGGACACATCCCCAGCCAAGGCCAACTCTGCAGAGCCTGAAAGCCAGCGTCCCCACCCATCCCATGCCATCAGCACCAACTGATTAGCTGTGGTCATGGCCTTGGCCTTCACTGGAGGGGGCAGAAGCTGCATATGTGGACTCTGCTCCTTTCCCCACTCTCCCTCTCTCTTTGCTCCATCTTGCCCTCTCTTTCCCTTTCTCCCCCAACTTCCTGTGATCCTACCAGCAGGTTTTCAGGAAGCATACCTGGGAAGAGCTTCTCGTGTGAGTAATTTGCTAGGGTTCAAGACAGCAGTGATTCTGTTTTCACATCTAGGTCTCTGGCTCATTTTAAGAGGCAGAAAGGGAAGAGCAGCAGGGGAGAGCAAACCTCTCTCCCTCCCTTATATGGTGTTCAGGCTGTCCACCCCAAGAGGGTGCAGCACTCATACCCTTAATCCCAGCAGTACTCACACCCCGTAATCCAGCTTTGGATCATGAATTATACAAATTCTAGAAGCCTGCCCCAATGACTACATGAGGCTTTGGGGGGGACCTCTAGACCCAAACCGTATATGTAGTATGTGATGAGAGACCAAGTGCCCCAAATTGCAACCCAAACCCCATTTATTGATCTCAAATGCCACCCTGCAACTAAACCTGAATTCTTAGGTTTTAGAATTAGAATGCAAACATTTTGGCTTGTGGGCCAAGAGAGAAAGCTCTGTGTGCCCACTGTGGCACTCACACCATGGTTTTCTGTCACTAACATAGATTCAACCTTCTTAACATGGAAAGCCAGCTTGAAAGCATCCGTTATAAAGAGGCTGCCATTCCCCAAGCATACAGTGTTGAACGCTTCGTCAACAAATCACAAGGCTATGGAAGATGGCAGTGGCCACGCTGGGAGATTTGGGTACATTGCGGATACAGAGCCTGGGAAGCCCGGGCTGCTGGCTTTGGGGC
The DNA here is from genome assembly GCA_004027165.1 of Ctenomys sociabilis. Taxonomy (NCBI): domain Eukaryota; kingdom Metazoa; phylum Chordata; class Mammalia; order Rodentia; family Ctenomyidae; genus Ctenomys; species Ctenomys sociabilis. Next base: position 63,641 of record PVKA01002653.1, on the reverse strand, counting down.
TCCTCCCGTCACACAGTGCTTTACCCCGATCACACACCACACGAGTGCTCCTCTCAACATTTCTCACAAATGGGAGAAAAGGGATAAAATTGTTTACCCTCCATAACTGCCTGGCGAACTGTGCAGACCAGCAGAAATCTGCCACTGTTGAAGACAAAACACAGCAAAGACAAGATGTATATTTTGGCAAAATTGATACGAGGGATGTCCATTGACCAGGCTTTGGCTCAGTTTGAATTCAGCAGTAAGAAGGGGCAAGCATAATTAAAGAGGTTCTTGCCACCCTGCTAAGTAGCCCGGGCTGGGCTCAGTCTTGAGGTCCTCCTGCCTCAGCTTCCCAGAATGCCGAGCGGATTACAGCCATGTGTGTCCCGTCATAGCCCACTCTCAAGCCAGTGCCTGTGCCCCCTTTGGCAGCACATACACTAAAACTGGAACGATACAGAGGAGATCAGCATGGCCCTTGCACAAGGATGACACGCAAATCTGTGAAGTGTTCCATATGTTTAACTCTGACTCATTTACTAAGTTTTTTTTTGTATGAAGTTATGTGACTGATAATAAAAATATTGATTACAAAAATAAAGTCAGTTCTTAAAAAAAAAAATCACGAAGTATACTGTGTCTGGGTTGTTTCTGTATCCTCTTTTCTGTTCCAGTGATTCTCATGTCTGGCCCAGTACCGTGCTGTTTTTGTCACTGTAGCTTTGTAATGTAACTTTAAATCCAGGGTCATGATGCCTCCTTCCTCGATCTTGTTATCTAGGATTGCTTTGGCTATTCTGAGTCTCTTCTGGATCCATATAAATATTAGGATTCTTTTTTTCTGACCTTGTGAAAAGTGCTGTTGACATTTTGATTAGAAAGGTATGAAATATATTTATCAAGCTTTTAAAAAAATATTGGTTCTGCCGATTCAAGAACAAAGCTCAATACTGTTTTCTTAGAGTACTGTAGCTTTTTACTTCCTTAATATTTGCAAGTTTTGAAGTGACTGTGAATGGGACTGTTGCTTGGATTTCTGTCTTTCTCATGGATTCGTGATTGACGTACAAGGGTGGTATCCAATTTTTCATGTTTATTTGCTGAATTTTCTTATCAGTTCTAAGACTCTTCTGGTGGAAGCTTTGGGTCTTCTATGTGAAAGATAACAACGTTTGCTAACAAAGATAGTTTGAATTCTTCTTTTGCTTTTCACATCCCTTTTAGTTTTTCTCTGCCCGATCAGTCTTGCTAGGGTTTCAAGTATAGCATTGAACAAGAATGTTGATAGTGAGCGTTGTCTAGTTCCCGCTTTTATTTTTTCATGAGCAGAATATATTTATTGAGAGAAAGAAAGCTCCTGTCCGAGAGAGGGACAGGAGGGGGGCCCAAGTAGGTTCTCCCTCTTCTTCCTGACTTTAGAGGGAACACTTTCATTTCTTTCTATTTAGTGCAATGCTAGCAGTGGATTATCAGAAATGTATTATCAGCATGAGGTAAGGTTTTTCCAAATCCAAATGCTTCATATACATCTATTGAGATGATTATGTGGGTTTTTTTTTATCTTCCAGTTCATGTGATGTTTTACATTTATTGATTTATGTATGTTGAACCATCCCTGTGTCATTGGGAGGAGGCTACCTTGGTCAGGATGTGTGTTCTTTCTAATTATTTGTTGTATTCTGTTTGCCAATATCTCCTTGAGGGTTTTGCATCTGTTATTAAGGACATTGGCCTGTAGTTTCCCTTTTTTTTTCTTTTCATGAGTCCTGGTCCAGTTTTGGTTCTTGGGTAGCACTGGCTTCAAGCAATGAGCTGGGCAGTGCTCCTTTCCTTCAGTTTTGTGGAAGATCTTAGAGGATTATTGGGGTTAGGTTTTCCCTGTCACTCTTGTAAGATTCCTCAGGGGATCCATCAGGACCTGAGCTTTTCTGAGTTACCAGATGTTTCAGTTACTCTTCTCTCATTACTGAGACAAAAAACCCAAGACTCAAAATTAAGGAAGGAAAGATTTATTTAGCTCACAGTTTGTGGAGGTTTCAGTCCACGCTCAGCTGGCTCTAAGACAGTGGCACGGGGTAAAGGGCAGAAGTTCATGGTGGTGGGAAGCAGAGAAAACTGCAAGAGCAAGAAGGGAGGAGCAGCGGTGGGCAGAAAGCCTCTTTCCTCCTTACATTGCATGTAAGCTGTCCGCCCCAGGTGGGAATAGCGCTCACGCCCATAATATCAGCAGCACTTATACCCATAATCGTAGCCTTGGATCATGAATTAGGCACAAACTCTAGAAGCCCACTCTATGACTACATGAGGCTTTGGGGGAACAACTAGACACAAACCACTGCACCCGCATTTCTGCTACTGTCTCAATTTCATTCCCTGTTGTTGGCCTATTGAGGGATTTATATCTTCTCGATCTAATTTTGGTAATGTGCATGTCTAGAAATGTATCCATCTGTTCTAGATTCTCTGTGGTTTCTTATGATCCTAGATTTTGACCATGTCCATTGTGATTTTGACTTCTTCATTTTTAATTGTATTAACGTGGGCCTTTTCTTTCCTTCTTCTGCTTAGTTTATCTAACAGTTTTTAATTCTGTCAATCCTTTCAAAAAACCAATTCTGAGTCATTGATTCTCTGGTTGTTTGTTTTATTTTTATCTCAATATCATTTATTTCCACTCTAAGTCTGCTGGGAGATAAAATAGATTTGACCGTTGAAGACATAAGCATATGCAAGGACTTTCTGAGCAGAACCTCAACTGCATAAGAAATTATACCATGATCAACAAGTGGGATCACATCAAATTAAAAATTTCTTCACATCAAAGGAAACAGTTAACCAACAGACAGAAACCAACCTACAGAATGTGAAACATTTTTCCCAACTATTCCTTAGATCGGGGACTAATATCTAAAAGATATAAAGACCTTCAAAAAATTAGACACCCTTTCCAATAAAAGACCCCCTAATCAAAAAAATGGACAATAGAAATAAATAGATACTTCTCAAAAGAAGAAGCACAAATGGCCACTGAGAACATGAAAAAAATGTTCACTCTTTCTGGCCACTAAGAAGTGTAGACCAAGACAGCGCAGATTCTTTCTTACTCTAGAAGGCCACTGTCAAGGACACAGAAACAGCCAATGCTGGCAGGGATGCAGGCTAGAAGGAGCCTCTGTACCCTGCGAGATGTGCGGCCCTGTGGAGGTCAGTGTGGAGATCTCTCAAAAAACTAAAAACAGAAAATCCCAAGTTATAAATAAACCAGAGAGCAAAATAAAGATAGATGATAGGAAACAGGGGGATAGATCTGCTGCAAATGGTAAGGGACCAGGAGATAAAAGTAGAGGGGAGGGAGGAGAGAAACATGGGCTGTAAAAAAATTAGGATTTGTTGGGTGCATGTACCAACTCCCCAAGGTGAATAGACTCACCTGTGTTGTTTTTGAACTTCTTTAAAAAGAAGTTCTATCTGATGCAGCTATAGGTCTTGTAGGTGTCTTCTTGAAAGAGTTAGAGGCATCAAATTACAGTGATAGACACACCCTGTTTATAGCAGCACAACTCATAATAGCTAAATCATAGGAGTGGCCTGTATGTCCATCACCAGATGGGCAAGTGAAGAAAGCATTATATATATATGATATATATATCAGCCCTAAAGAATAATACATTTGACCCATTTATAGGAAAATGTATGCACCATGAATCCATAATGCTAAGTGAAATAAATCAGACACATGAGTTTAAATATTGCATGGCTGCTCTAACACAAGATACTCAAAATATAAATAATTTAAAGAGTAAAATAAAAGAAAGGTGATGGGAAGGGGAAGGCAGAGTTTTAGAATATGGGAAGGAGATGAGAGAAGGGGGGAGAGGCGAATGGGAGGGGCAGGAGAGTGTAAAAGGGTCCAGATGGGTCTTAGTTACTTTTCTCATGGCTGACACAGAATGCCACGCACCCAAAGTTAGAGGAGGAAAGGTTTATTCAGCTCACAGTCTGTGGCGGTTTCCGCCCATACTCAGCCGGCTCCAAGGCAGAGTGGGACACGGCAGAGGCCGCCGTTCATGACGGCAGAGACAACAAAAGCAACAAGGGAGGCAAATTGCTTTCCGCCCCTTCTGTGGTACGAGGCTGCCCACCCTGGGGTGGTGTGCCACTCACACCCATAATCCCAGCACTGGGCCATGGATAAGTCGAAAATTCTAGATTCAGCCTGGAAAAGCCCACCCCCCTAACAGCATGAGGCTTTGGGGGCATCTAGACACAGCCACAGCAAGATGTGATTGTGTTCATGGGTGTGGTCTTGCCTCAGAGGGTCCAGCACACCAGGCTTGGGCAGTTCAGTTCAAGCTACCCTGATGCCCTCCCTTCTTCCCTCTCTATTTGTCTTCTCTCTCTCTGACTCTCTCTCCCCACTCTCCATCTCTTCCTCTCCCTCTCTCTGTTCTCGTCTCTCTCTCTCTGTCTTTATCTCTTCTCTCCATCTCTGTCTCTTTCTTCCTCACTGTCTCTCCCTCTTTGTTTCTCTCTATGCTTTTGTGTCTCTCAATCTATCTCTGTCTTTCTGTCTCTCTTGTGTTTTCCCTTCTCTCCCTCTCTCTCTCTCTCTCTCACACACACACACACACACCCCTCCCAGCCCATTACTCTCACAGTGAGCCTTCCTGCCTTTGGTCTGAGCCAGAACCAGAGCCCTCACCTCTGGGCCTTCCCTACCACCTCCTCTCCCCTAATTAGGAAGCAGGGGCTGCTGCAGCCTCCAATTCCATGGGGCCTGGGGCTCGCCCGGAGCTAAGAAGCACCTGTCACTTTCAGGATGCTTCTCTATGCTGGCTGACGTCTCCTCGCAGAGGCAGCAGCACTCAGCAGAGCTGCAATGTTTTCAGGGCAGGGGCTGGCAGAAGTGCACTGTAGGCCTCCGCGCCCTCACCACCCGCACCCCCGCTAGGAGCAGCCAAGTGCCTGCTGGGAGGTGGGCACCTGCCAGGCCCTAGGCTCGACTGTGTGCCCAAGCAGCCAGCCCTGGCTCAGGAAGCCACCCAGTGCCCAACAGAACACAGACATGTCCCTCAGTTCATCCCAAGGGATAGGGGATCGAAACAGGGTGTGTGTAGGCTCTCATGCACAAGTGCACATGTATGTGTGTGCATCTATGTGCATGCATGGAGAATGGAATATGCATGTTCCCATGAAGATGTTATGTGTGCACGTGTGTACACAGGCACCTGTGTAGGTGTGAACACACCTACATATATGTGTGAGTCTTGGGTGTCCACATGTCTACATAGTGTGAACAGGAGAGAGGAGCTCAGGACAGCACAGGCTGACACCATAACACCTCTGGTCTGACAGGCCAGAGCTCATCCATAAGGTTGTCAATGTTTAGAAAAGCAAAAAGAAAGCCAGGTATGGTGGCTCATGGCTATTTGTCCCAGCACTTGGGAAGCTGAGGCACAAGGGTCACTGAAAGTTTGAGAAGTTCAAGCTCAGCCTAAACTACATAGTGAAAGCCTATATTAAATGACAAAAGAAAGGAAGGAAAGGATGGATGGAAGGAAAGAAAGAAGGAAGGAAGAAAGGAAGGGAAGAAGGGAGGGAGGGAAGGAAGGAGGAAGGGAAGGAGGGACAGAGGGAAGGAGGGAGGGAGGGAAGGAAGAAGGGAAGGAAGGAAAGAGGGATGGAGGGAAGTAGGGAGGGAGGGAAGGACGGAGGGATGGAGGGAGGGAAGGACAGAGGGACAGAGGGATGGAGGGAGAGAGGGAGGGTGGCTTGGCCCAGCAGCTCCTCTAGTCCTCCCCAATGACCTGGCAAGATAGGGACTGTACTGATCAACACTCCTGCCTATAGACAGGGAAACTGAGGGGCTCATATGCCATGGGCAGTGGCTAGGCTTGACTGGGGCGGTGGTGTTGAAGCCTTGGGTGGAAGAACCCACTGTGAGGGGCACAGCGCTTGTAGGTACAGGCCTTGGGCTGAGACTGGTACTAGCTGCCCATAGAGGCTGGCTCAGCATTGAGCAGCTTACCAGTGTTCCTTACCAGGGACACTACCCCTCCACCTCTGCTCTGCCAGTGCCATGACATGCCCAGTGCTGGGCACCCAGGTGCCTGTAGACACAGACGGCACTGCTCCAGGAGAGCTGGCCCTGGTGGGGGCAGGCCTGATCCGCAGGTGATGGAGCACTGAAAGGTGCCCTCTGGCAATGTGCTGGCTGGTGCGGGCACAGGAGTGAAAAGCGGTGGTGAAGGTGCCAGGCAGGCTGTGGCGATGCGAGAGGGCAGAGGAGGGTTAGGAGTCAGAGGGCCAGGGGTCAGGGAGGCATGGTTAAACACCAGGAAGGCCCTGCATTGCCTGCAACCTCCCCTTGGGGTCTTGACCCCCAGAAGGCTGGCAGCAGGCTCTTCTGGGCCACTTCTAGCCTCCGGTCTGAGGTGTCCTGCATGCCCTGCCTTGAAGCTGTGCTGAGGCTGCAGTCTGGCTTTTAGGACTGCAGCACGGAGAAGACACTACAGGAGGCCTGGCACTGCCTTCTGTGCTCCCAGCCCAGCCCTGGCCAGTGCCGATGCACACACACGGAGCTGAGCCCAGGCCAGTTGGAGCAGCAGGCGGAGGGGGCTCCTCCAGGCAAGTCAGGGGCCCAGAGGTTGAGACAGGGCTGGGGGTTGCAGTGCAGCTGTGCTCCGGGGAGCTTGACCCTGCCCCAGGCCTCTGTGCAAGAAGAGAAAGCTCTGGACTCCGCCCTGGGCGGCAAGGCTGTGTCTCATCCTGAATGAGCCAGGACACACTCTCACCTCCTGCAGGGCCTCCAAGTTCAGAGGCTGCCTGTGCCCCCCCCAGGGACAGCTGTCCAAGATGCCTTCTGAGGATGGGAAGAAGAGGGGGTTGGCCTCCCCGCCACTGCCGCTGCTAGGGGAAGCTGCGTGACCGTGAGCCCAGGCTCAGAGGAGTTCCTGAGAAAATGACAAAGAGTGGAAATTAGGTCAGCCTCTTAAGGAGGCTGCGAAGAGCCCGCGTGACCGCAGAGGGGCCCGGGAGGCCGAGCGGCTCACAGAGACAGCGGGTAATGGGAAAACTTTCTCCAATTACGTGAAGAAGAGCAAGCATGTGTCAGCCGGGCTGCCGTCTGCGCCGATAACGGATGACTGGGAGAGGCAGGAGACTAATGGGTTTTTCCCCCACCATCAGTTAACCCAAGCAAGTGGCCCTGGTGACAGCATGAAGCAGGCGAGGCTGCCAGGCACCAGGGTCCCTGTGCACTGGCTGCTTTCCAATCCTGTGCCCGATGTCACAGCGTTCTAATGACCACTGCCGAGAGAAGGGCCATCCCTGCTCAGAGCCATCTCAGGCCACAGCCTGAGGTGGGGGTGGGGCAGGGGCTTGAGGACAGCGCTGCCCAGCCCAAGGAGGGGCTGACAGGCGGGGACACAGGCCAGCACATATAATCAGCATGACTGACTGCTCACGCGTGGCCAAGCCGTGTACAACAGCTCATACACAGATGCCCCGGGCCAGGCACATGGCCACACAGCTGGGCTCGCAGACACACTCACGCACATGTGCGTGATTTTATATGTTCACAGACATCCAGGCCCAGAGGCACAGTACCAGGCTCACGCTCAGACCGACCGACACACACTCAGGCAAGCCCGTGCACTGGGGTATATTGCCCACAGGGACACACACCCACACACATTGTGTGAACACACAGATAACATGCACACAGATGTTCATAAATGTATAGGGATGCACGCTTGCACACAGACTACACACACACACAAACATGCATACACACATGCACATGCACACACGCGCGCGCACACACATACACACACACGCGCACGCACACACATGCACACATGTGCACACACACACATACATGCACGCACATGCGCGCGCGCACACACACACACACACATGCACACACGTGCGCACTTCTGTGAGCTCATACACTGTCAGTGCCCGGGCCTTTGAACACATGGGCTTGTCTACATAGGCACACATAGGCAGCCCACTCACAAACATAGCCAGAGAGACAGCACTCTCATAGGACTCCCCCACCCAGGTCACAGCCCTGTCCCATGTGCCCCCAGTCCTCCTGGCTCTCTTGCCTAGGGTAGCTGTCCTTGCTACAGCTCCCTGCCTTAGTCTCCCCCATTCCTGCCTGGACCCTTGAAGGCAAAGAAAAAGAATGTGCTGAAGCCCAGCTCTGTACCCTGGACTCCCAAGGACCCCAGAACAGCCAGGCCTCTTGTATATGTGCTGCCGAAGCAAGCACAAGCCAGGCCAAATGCACGCTGTATCACAGGAGGGACAGGTGACACTCCATGGAGCTCCTCCTGCTGGGTGAGGTGTGAGCCTCAGTTGGGAGGCACCAGTGAGCCAGGGCTGGTGGGGATAGCAGAGAGCTAAGGCTGGGCAGAAGCAGAGCCAGAGCAGGGTAATGCCGGGCCCAGCAAGGCCAAGAGCCAAGGCAGGTACTGAGGGGGACCAGGGAACCAATGCTCCCTGCAGGGAGGAGGGCAGAAGCAAGGCCAGAGAGGCGTATGCAGCACACAAGGATGACTGCTGGAGACCAGGGGACTGACCCAGGCAAAAGCTGGGTGTGGCCTGACCCACCCCAGGCAGGAGAAGGAGCGGACTACAGATGTGTTACAGAGGGCAGCAGAGGCTTTGGGAGGGTTGTCATGGGGGACAGGGCTGATTGTGCCATCAGTTGAGACAGGAGAAATGCAAGACCAGGGAAGGGCCGTCCAGGTTCTGTTTGGACACTGTAGAGTAATGACCCCAAGACAGCCATGTCCCCAGAATACGCCACTTCCTATGGCGGAAGGGTGTCACAGACATAACTGAGGGGGGAGGTCATTCTGGGCCTTAAATCAGAGCCAGGGTGGAACCAGGGCTCCACACAGGAAAGGCAGGAAAGAGTGATGTCTGCCATGCTGCTGGCCATGAAGATGAAGGAAGAGGCCACCAGCCAGGGATGGTGGTGGGATGCAGGTGGCCCCCAGCAGGCAGAAAAGAGAAGGGGACAGATTCTTCCTGTCCTGCCCCAGGATAACACCACCCACGACAGCCTAATCCCATGACTTCTGACCTCCAGAACTAGGGAGAAGTCACCCTTGTGGCATGTATGGTTGTCACAGCAGCAAGAGAGAAGTCAGACAGACTTGACCAGCTGAAGCTGTAAGCAAGTGGCTGTCGGTGTGTGGGCCCAACACTCAGACGTGGGAGCAGCTGGGTTCTGGGAGGCATCTGGGGTCCTGAAGCTGGGTGAAGCTGGCCACCACAGAAGCATGGAGAGGATCTGTCCAAACACTGGAGCTTCCAAGGGGAGAACAGGAAATGAGCAGACAGGTTCTAGAAATAGGGAGGCAGCTCCTGGCAAAAGGGCCAGGGACCAAGAGATGCAAACAGAGGGAGGGCGGTGGGCGGGCACAGGAACGAGACGAGAATGGAGATGTGTCCTGTCCACGCACCAGCTCCCCACGAGGAATGAGATCAGTGTGTACTGCAGACACGTGTGAATAAAAACAAAAGTTGCGAATAAAAGGAAATGAAAGAACCGACTGAGAAGGAGGCTTTCTCCTGAAAGCAAGAAAGCACTTCGGAAGCCAGGCAGCACAAGCGCTGTGTGGTAAGAGATTCCGCGGGAAGGCCCTCAGCTCTAGCATGGATCGGCCCCTGACAGGGCCGCTGCATGGCACCCTGCAGCCCTGCCGCAGCGACCAGAGGAAGCCGGCGCAGAAGAGCCAACACTGTGTGTTTCCATACGGCACAGCTGTAGAAAATGCAGAACAGCCCCCAGAACACAAAGCAGTTCCAACGTCACACAGGTTGTGGTGGGACAAGCATGGGTGCCAGAGATGACTGAGGCACTCAGTGGGGCAAAGCCACCTCTATAACTGGGTAAATTCATGTGTGAAATCTCCCTGAACTACACACATACAAGGTGCACATGTTAGTATATGTAAAGTGCACCTCGACCAAGTGACAGCACATCTATGGACTAGCATTTGGAAGGCTGAGGCAGGAGGATCATTATGAGCTCAGGACCAGCCTGGACCACTACGTAGTGAGACCCTGACTCAAAAAAGTAAAAATGAAAGAATAAAATTGATTTAAGAAAAAGAAAAGGGGAGCAAACAACTTCAGTTCCTGCTTGAGGGGGACGCAGGATGAAGCCAGAGAATGGTTATGCCCCTGCCATCCACTGGTCGGTATGAGCCAGGTGGCAGTGGCTCCATGTGCCCAGCATGCTCGGCAAAGGCCCGGTGAATTAACTGATGGTTACCTTGTGACACCCAGCTGGACTGAGTCAACTTGGTTCTAGGCCCTCCTGAGGGTTGCTGCCAGCAGCATAAAAGGAAAACTGGCGGGGAAGATGGTGCTGCAGATTCTCCTGGGGCAGCTCGTCGTGCTGGCTTTCCCATTGCGGACTCAGCTGTCCTCGGCATCAAAGGAGTTCAGGGCTTCACTGCCGCTGAAGATGGCTACAGTTCCTACTGGGGGAGCCTGGGTCCTTGCCTTGTGCGGCAGGCCTGGCTCCAGTGCAGACCCTGAGCCCGCTGGCGCAGATCCTTCACCCGACAGCACGCACTTACCATTCCCACCAATGTCTTTTGGGCCTTCCTAGTGCAGGTCCTTGATACAGACTTGCATGAGACATTGTTGTGGGCTCTGGTCCTCCAGCAGGACTCACGTAGGACATTGCTGTGGGATCCTTTGAGTCTCTGGTGCATGGACAGAGAGCTCTTGTACCCCTCTGCATTTGATTGGGTGAATATTACAAAATAATCCTATAAATTATATGTCTTATATTAAATCTATTTCCTTGCAAACCCTGACTGCAGCAGGGGATGATGGGTTGTAACACGATCAGGACCACCTTGCACATTCACTCGTGGATGCCAAGGTGTGGGCACGTGACTCATTGAGGGTGAGTGGGTGACAAGAAGGCCTTCGGCGTTCTGCCTACTCTCTGTTTGGGATGGTGTCACATGAACACAGGCTGCTAGGAGCCACAGTAGGTGCACTGGACCACCACGCAGAAGGCAGGTGACACCCACATGCGCTCTGGGTGTGAGCCTTCTGAAGCCACCTGGGTGGTTGCTTTGTCCCACACGCCAACCCCTGCATCCTCAGGGGAAAGTCACCCTTCCAGACTCAGCTCCTCCCAGGGACCCTGGAACAGGTCCATCAGAGAGAGGACAAGATGACAGGAGGTTGCTGCCCTTCTTCTCTGTCACCCTCTTCGGGGTGGTTGTGCCCTCCCTCCCACACACGCTGGGTGCCCAGGTCCCCTGCTGGGTTCCACAGTGCTATTCCTGTACCCCCTCCTTCAGGCCTGCATGGTGGCCACAGCTCCCACAGCTTGCTCATCCCTGGCACCTCAATGTCCTTGTGATGTCCTTGGAGTCTGGCTGTGCCACTGCAAAACTTCCTTTGCTCACAGCAGCACCAGTGCCCATCTCCCAATTTACTGATGAGATCATCCAGTATGTGTGTGCTGAGGAATCTTCAGAGGAACAGCAAGTACTCCTAGCAGACTTGCCACAGGCAGGGGATCAGGCATGTCCCGCAGACAACTACGAACTAGCCTCTCCACAGGGCTGGGACTCTAGAGTTGGGTGAGCAGGAGCTGATGGCCCTCAGCTGGACACTTGGGGGCCCACGTGCCCCGCTTGGAATAAAGGCAGATTCAGTTGAAATCTGCCTTTTGCAAAGCCCCCCACCCCAGGTGAGGGTGCACGTTCCTCCTGAATCTGGCAACTAGAAAAATAAAGTCTAAAGAAAGAATCTGAAGCTAGTTAAGCTGTGAACAGGGCTTTAAACCTTCCAAAGCCTCAAAGTACATAAAAAGCCAATAAAATGACAAAAGAACGTGAAGGGGAGAAAAGCAGAAACAAGGAGAGAAGATGACAGAGTGAGGCTGGAGTTATTAATTGCAAGAGCAAGTGTTTAACTCATTGTTTCACTGTGAGCATAAATCGAACCCCATTAGACGGGCTGCCTTTCCACACGGAGCCAGGCACGATCAGAGTAAACACTCTGCCCAGGAGACACCTAGGAAGCAAAGTCCTAAAAGATAAACACACACCAGCGTATGCAGGCAGAAGGGGCACACAAGCCAAATGCTCACTTCAGAGGCGGCAGCACGGAACCACAGAAGCATTCCGGAGGACAAGGAGAACCTAACAGACACCACATTGTATGGACTGAATTACAATTGCATTTAAATATAATAAAATCTCTCAGGAATATGGGGAAGGGTGGTGCAAAGAACCCAACAAAGAAAGACTATCATTTTATCTCACACACTCTGGATAGGCAAAGAATGCAGTAAAGGTTCTGAATACGCCATTATGAATACTGGAAGGGGGAAAGAGAAAGAGAGAGGAGATGGATTCATGTATGTGTGAAACCTTGCTGCTGACACACAAAACACAACATCCATGAAATACATTGGTCAAGTAATTAGCCAACACCTCTAAATAGGAAGCAGGATGCAATAGTTCATGCCTACAATCTCAGCCTTTGGGAGGCTGAAACAGACAGGCTTCAAGGCCATATAGAAAACCCTGTTGAGAGAGACAGAGACAGGGAGAGAGAGAAAGAGAGAGGGAGGGAGGGAGGGAGAGAGGAAGAAGGGAGGGATGCAGGGAGGAAGGGAGGGAGGGAGGGAGGACAAAATCTAAATGAGGCTGAAAGTACAGCTCATGGCAGAGTACTTGCACAATATGTGCAAGGTCCTGGGTTTTAATTCATAGCACACACACACACACACACACACACAATCTTTAAAAGTCTAACAACAGAAACAAATGCAGAAGGAGGAACTGTTACAAAACCATGTTCTCTGACCTTAGTGCATTAAAATAAAAGTTATCAGGAAACACTTTAATTTCTAATTATAAAATGACAGCACCATCCTTCAGGCAAGTACAAAGACAGGGACTTCATCCTTCTTCAGCAAGACTTAATCTTCATGTGACATTCATAGAAATTCAACCCAAACTAACCTCACAAGAAGACACAGTTTGAAACCAAAAGAGAATTTTCTCTTTTAAACTATGAAAACAATATTGCAAAATCAAGCAGAAGGATTTATTTCATGAATGAAAAAGGAAATATTGAAAAGTCAACTGAAGAGACACTTGCTCTCCCATATATTAAAAAAATTTGGGCTGGAGAGATAGCTCAGCAGTCTAAAGCACCTGCTTAGGCAAGCTTAGGCAGGTGCAGGAGACTGCAGTTCAATCCCCAGCACCACATGCCACTCCAGCCCCGCCCTAGGGTGGGCTAAGCTGGCCAAAAAAATTTAAAAAACAAGTTTTAAAACTACAAGACCCAAGAGTGAGCTGTTGGTGCAGACCCAGACCATTCACAGCCAAAACAGAGTGTCTGGGGACAGGGCCAGGAACACACATGACACTCCCTGGCCAAAGGACACAGTCTGGAACAAGAGAAAAGAGAGCTTTGTTCAATAACATTATCTAATAAAAATGAAATGAATTCCAGGAAAACTAACTTTATTTTTTTTTTATTTTATTGAGAAACAAATAGCAATGAGACAAGTTTCAAAACTGATTAATAGGACAGTTTCAATAATTAATATATTGTACATTATTATCTCTTTCGTGGTTATCCATAATACAAGAAACAGACAACATATCCTGTCCAAACACTATTAGTACAAATCTTTCTACTCATTGAATTAAGCGAGAGTAGCTGTATATCTATCCTGACTATTCTGTATATACAAATACAAAATGGTCCTTCCTTTGCATCCTTTATTTTTGTTTGGTCCTGTCAGAGATGGATATTCCACTGGCATCTAAATACTATAAGTGCGTGAATTCAGCAAAACAACCCCACACAGTCCAGAGTCCACAATAGTAGTGGCTTATCCGCAGAGGTTGCTGACTTGAGCCTTTCACAGCTCAGCATATTAATATGCCTTTACTTTATACTTTACTTTTATACTTTTCTGCTGGATGATTAAGACCAAGATAAAGCAAGACCTATATAACAAGGAATGTAACTTTTGTATCTGATAAGGTCAGTCAGGTACCCTCAGGGTTTATGCTGTAACCCTGTACCGCACTTTGTAGATCCTTTGTCAGTGTCAGCCATGTGGATGAGTCATGGCCATTGCTTGACCAGTTTGCTCTCTGTGAAAGCCTGAGAGAAAGTTTTCTCTCCATGTGACTCTCCTTAGGCACACTCTGCATCATGATCACTTTCCTCTGTGGCCCCATAATCTCCTTGATCAGAAAATAGAAAAACTAACTTTAGACATAAACTACAAGGGCTGTGAGCATAGCTAAGTGGTAGAGCACTTGCCTAGCACGCAGTAGGCACTGGATTTGATCCTCCACCCTGTAAAAATAAGCTTAAATATAATAAACCATAAAATGTAGACAAGTATATATAAGACTTGGGATGAAGGTTACTTTCTTGAGCAGGACACCCAGATCAAAATCCACAAAAGAATAACAAATTTTGTTGTATTCACATCTTAAACTTCCAGCAAATGAATATACAAAATATAAAACAAAAACAAAGCGGAAAAGAGTTGATAGGTTTGGGCAAACATTTGCAACACTATGTACCCAGGTAAAGGGTTAATATCCATAACATACAAATAATCAAGGAGCTATTAACATACAAATAGAAATATGAGCAAAGATTATGAACCGACAATTTTCAATAGAAGGAATACAAATATCAAAAGGCATTTGAAAAAGTGTTCAGCCTCATTAGTATTCAAGTACATGCAAATTAAAACAACAAGCTACCATTTTTCACCTATGAAGTTGGCTTTTTATTATTACTATTATTATATTCAGTGTTAGCAAGAAGCATGGAGCATGGAGCATGGACATTTATACTTTCTTGCTGGAAACATAAAGTGGTACAGATTTTAGAGGGCAATTTCATTTTCCATATCCATTTTTGCATACCTTTTGACCCATTTGTTCTTTGTAGAAATTTGTCCTAAAAGAGAATTAGCTACAAGCCTGTTTATTGCTGTATTTTGTAACAGCAGAAGAAAGAAACCCAAAATGCCAATTAACAGGCAATCGCTGGTTGTATAAATCATGTATTTTTATACAATAGAATTCTATGCAGCCATCAGAAATGGCTTCACACAAGCATATGTATGAATGCCATATTGCTAAATGAAAAGAGAGGGTGATAAAATAATACATACCCCAAAAATCAATTTTTGTAAGAAAGGATACACACTGAAATATTAATGCTGAGCGCTGATGGCTGGTATATCACGGGTGATTTGTTCGTTCTGCATTGCAGTTATTTCCATTTTAAAAATTTCTTTACAATAAATACACATTAATTGTGTAATAAAAATGAATGTTTTAAAGAATGACAGGGGATTCAGTAAATTCTAACACAATCCCAGAGTCCCAGCCAACGACCAGTGAAATCTGGGCTGTAAAATCATGCGCATTGCTATGAAAAGGCGGTGAGCGCAATCCTTCAGTGAAAACTGTATTAAAAAATAATGTGTGCTATAATCTATGTTTTGTTGAAAAACAGAAAAATATATCTATTTGTATGCATAGAAAAAAATGACAGAAGATTATGAAATGAAGTGTTAAGAATGGTCGTGTCTCTGTGACGCGACGGGGATGACTGGCGTGTGTGTTTCTTCATGCATTTCACCATTGTCCAAGTTTCCCACAGCTATAATTACGAATTATGTAATGAGAAATTAGATTTACTTTTAAGAAAATGTTCACACCCTGCATCCGTCCCACAATTCCTCTTCTGACATTTCTGTCCTAAGGAAATAAATACCTACGCTACACTTGCTTCCCAAGCCCAACAGTGCACACTGATGAGGAGACCCCCACAGCGTATTGGTAGGGTCTGGCATGTTTCAGGGGACTTTGAGCCCTACCAGTCTTTTCTGGGTAGAAGCCAAGGATGCTAAGCCTCCTTCCACAGCCGACAGCAAATCGTCCTGGTCCCAGAAGTCAGAGATACTGGGGCTGAAGGTACCTCTTACATCATGACTTCTTTTATTCCTTAGAGGACAGTGTATCCTCTTTGCAGAAGCTCCCAGTTTTCAAAGTATAAAAACTGAAGGTACCTAAAAAGGACACCCAAGCTTGACCTCCATCCCCAGGAACACATGGAAGGGCTCTGGTCCCCAGGGACACGTCTCAGAGTGTTGGTCCTTCCCACCCTGGGCTTGCTGGACCTAGCAGATCTTGGAGAGTGACAGTCACATGATCAGTGTCTCCCACTGTCACCCTTTATAAGTCCCATACTCTGCACAAAATAGTACACATGACATCCTATTTACATCTGTGTAAAACTGGAGACACTCAGCTCCCCAGACACTATCTTCAGGTTAGAGGTCTTAACCACCCCCAGTTCTGTCCTAATCCAGACTGGATGTTCCTTGATATGAGGATAAATTAAACACCATGAAGGGGCTGAGAAGATGCCTTAGTAGACTAAGGGCCTGCCTCATAAGCACAAGGACCTGGGGTCGATCCCCTGTACCATGTGCTATGCCAGCCCCACCCTGGGTATGCCTTGCAGACCCCCAAAACCAGGCATGCTGGTGCACACCTGTAATCCAATGCTGGGGAGGCTGAGACAGGAGGTTCACTAAGAGTCTGAGCTGCATAGTGAGATCCTGTGACAAACAAATAAATAAACACCATGAAGATTCCACCCATAATCAGAGGGAGAGAAATAACTTGCAAACATATGTGAATAAACATACAATAAGAAGAGTAAGTAGCACAACTATGCTCCTTAATGCTATGGCCAACCATGCAGGCTGAGTTTATCTTTCACCACTTTCTGCTTCTGTCCATCCAAGCCCCCTTTTACCTGAACCAGTCCCTCAGTGTGGCTCTTTACTCTTGGCCTGACCAAATACCCTTCTGCATTCTCAGTGGTGTTGTACTTTTGCATTAACTTTTATTAGCAGACATAGAAATACTGAAAGGTCCCTAAGAGGGTCCCTGAGAGTCCATACACAATCTCCCCTTCACCTGGCATACAAATGCACACCGATTTCCCCTCCGTAACCAGAATCAATCACCCAAGCCCCTAGTTAACAGAGGAAACTCAGGGGCCATGATGGCCAAGTGATCATGAACTAGATGTCTACTTCAGTGGAACCACAGTCACAGCTGAGTGGGAAGCCTTTGTCTGTCAGGAAACATGGTGACTACACCAGCGGTGCTGAAAGTCACAGGGATAGGAACCATGAATTTCACAAATGCCTTCATGGGCATAGGAGAGTTGTTCCCTCCCATTTCTGCCTCTATTCCCAGACCTGTGGTTCTGGATATGGAAAAAAAATAATGGCACACTTTATTAATCACTAGCTCAAAGCACATTCTGGAACCTACAAGACAAGAGCTGGACTTGTCTGTATCCTTCCTGGCTGCAATAGGAAATTCTAATCATCTATGTCCAGAATTGGGACCCATGAGCCTAATGAGTCCATTGTCTCTTTTTGTAAATAAAGTTTTATTGGTACACACAGTCAGATCCATTCATTGACATCAGAGGTGTGTCAATGAGACAGAAATCATGTGGTGTGAAAGCCTAAAGAACTCAAAACCTTTGCTGACACTTGGTCAACAGTCTAAGCTGGTACTGTTGGCAACATAGATAGTGGATAAGTAAAGCTGACAAAGGTGAGCTTGTTACTCCTCAATCTTTTACACAGAGTGGGCCTAAAGAATCTTGAAGACCTCACAGTGGTAGAAGAAGCATTTGCAGAGGTCCTCAGATGATGGAGTTGGCAGGAGCCATGCACATCCATAGGCAGAAAGGTCATGTCAGTGAGGAAAATGGCAGGGATGCAGCCCTAGGGGAAAGAATGGAAGCCCAATGAAAGAGGCTGGTCATGTTCATGAGACCTGCCCTGCCTTGCACGGTCAGGAATCTCTGCTCCACTGGATACCTCTCCTGAGGGCACTGTGGGTGTGCCAATTCTCCCAAACACTTCGTGCCTGTTTTGAGACATCTGTCTATCTTCCTCTTCCCCCGCTTTCTCATCACCTATCCTACAGTCCTGATCTTCCCAACTTCCAGAGCATTGGCCCCACCCATGAACAAATGAAGGTTTGCATCTCAGGTCCTGTCCCTGTGGGCTCTGTGTTGTGCTGTGTCCCACTGCCAGGTCTGCAAGGGCCACCATCCTGTACAAGTACTTGTAAGTCAGAGCCAGCTTTTCTTCTTTCAATTCATTGTAGGAAAATCTCTATGATGCCATAAATTATCTTTTCTTGGGTCAAATTTTCCACTTGCTTCCTGGGTTAAGAGTGGGCTCTGGTGGCCAAGGGATGGGGGAAAAAGACAGGGGTAGCTGGAGCCCTCTTAGGAAACTGACTTGCTCCAGACTTTTCATGAAGGAAAGACTCATCTCTTCAGACAGGAAGAAGAAGCTGCTTTTGAGACCCCTCCCAGCTCAGTCCCATCCTCCATTCCAGGCCTCAATGTGCTCCTCTGTTCTGATCAGTGCCTATTATTTATGTAACAGATCTGTCATGGCTGCAAATTCAATTTATGCTGTCATTCTCCAACCCCATGATCAAATTTGGAGCGTGATTTTCAACTGTATCAGCCCTGTAACTGCAAAGGAAAAGAAATTGTTTTAGGGTAGTGTTGAAATTCTCTAATACTGTATCTTAACATGAGATTTCAAAGCCTTGATTTATCACGTTCTCTCTGCAGACTTCCCCGTGTGGTCGGAAGCAGACGGTCAGCTGCAGAAGTCCTGTGGTCCTTGCCCCCGGTTTGGCTGTCACCCAGCCTGCCCCTTTCAGCCACGTGTTTATGGCAGGAAACCACATCCATTATCTGCAGGTTACATCACAACTCAGTGTCTGCTTCTGACTTACTCTCTGTCTCCCACAGCAATGACTCTGTGATTTCTGGGCTACAATAGTACCAGGTACATAGTAGGCGCCACAGAAATGCACAGCATCTGGCTGATGGAGAGCAAGGAATGTGTGGGCTCACATAACTAGAGGCCTGACAGCACTGGCCCCAAGCTGGGCGTGGAGACAGAGGAGCACGGGGGCTCCCTTGGGTGTGGGGGA
The DNA here is from genome assembly GCA_004027165.1 of Ctenomys sociabilis. Lineage (NCBI taxonomy): Eukaryota > Metazoa > Chordata > Mammalia > Rodentia > Ctenomyidae > Ctenomys > Ctenomys sociabilis. The sequence goes on along the minus strand of PVKA01002653.1, from coordinate 44,553 downwards.
CACGCCTTTGGCAGCCATGCACAGCTCCTGACACAGGGTGGGGGACTTGCTGCCATCGTGACAGTGAGCAGGCTGGATCCCCTTGGCCCTCCTGGAGTCCGCCACTGGTGCATTGTGCTGGGCTGTATGAGCTTACAGTGTGCAGGGCAGAGCTCTCATAGACTCCCGTTTCCTTGAGAGTTCTAAAAGAAAACATGCAAACACACACACATTACACACAGGTACCACACATGCCCACAGTATGCATGGCACACGTTACACAATGCACCACCCCCACAACATTTACGCACATGTTATGCACATGTGTGTACCACATGTGTGTAGCGCACACCCAACATACTTCACGTGTCTGCAGCATATGCACACAACACACATGCATGCACATATACATACACCCCAAAATGCAGCTCCTGTTCCACTGTGAGAGAAGAGGAGGTAGTGAGTGCACACACACCCCACAAGCAGGATGCACACACAGCACCTGTCACACGCCCACAACATGCATGCATGCATCACGTGTGCCCATAACATGCACACACAGGGAACACGCATGAATACGTGCACACACGGGTGGAGCCTCTGCTGTACTAAGCAAAGAGAAGAGGAGATGCTGAACACACGTATGCACACAACGCCCATGCACAACGTGTGTGCAACACGTGTGCATAGCACACATGTATAACACGGGCACATGTACACAAAGGAGCGCTCTTGCTTCTAGAAAGCACTGGAGACAGTTTGCCTCAGTCAATTAGGCAATGGTTAGGGAATTACAGGATATTATTAGGAAGCCCAGGATAGATAGGTTTCGAGGGAGAAATAGCTCAGAAGCATTTCATCAACAGAAGGAAATCAGATCATAGAATAATGGTATAATATGCTCCCATTTATTGTTTTAAACATCAATTATATATGTATATATGTGCATTTTTTAAAAGGTCAGGACAAAAACAGATCTTTAAAAAAAAAAAGAAAAAGAAACACCCACTGGCGGAGGGAGGGGCGGGAAGTGCAGCGTCAGGACTTCTGGGTTTCTCCCCAACTCCTCCGCTGCTTGCTTTGGAGCAGTGAGTGAGGACCCAGACATTGTTTTCAAACATGAAGCATCTCCAGGCAGGAGGCTGAATGTCCTCTCACTGCCACGGTGGTCCTCCCATGCCTCTGCCCGGCCCCATCCCCATAACCACCCCATAACCCACCCTCCCACCCCGGATCCTGTCAGGACTGCCCAGTGGTCTGGCTTCATTGTTCTTCCTTTTGAAAGCAGACAATTGGGCCTTTTTTCTGGCTCTTGAAATCAATAATCATAAGACAGGACTGTGGCTTTTGCCTGGCACAGCCCCTGAATTGTGCCCGCCCCCAGGTCTCTGGGCCAGGGAAGAAAGCCTTTTGGAGAGCCCAGCCTGCCCTTCCTGGATGCAGTGCAAGGGGGTTCAGACAGGAAGCCTCGCCTTCAAGAAAGGATGCAGGAGGGAGACCTGAACCTTCTGCAGCACAGGAATGGGTTGCATGGAAATCCAGGACAGACAGCTTCCCCCTGCACATCAGAGAAGCCGCAGGATGCAGCCCACCTGCCCCAGAGATAGGGGGCAGGAGAACGAGGCCCTGAGGGAGCTACACTTCTTTCTGACCTGCTGCAGCCACACAGCCTCCTAGGACTCATCCCCAAGCCTTCCCCATCCTACCCATCAAGTCTCTGCAGACAAGGCCATTCCCCCTGGCCTCCCAACTGCCCCCTCAACCCAACACACACCCCTCTGCCCTCATACCACCTTGTCCTGTGGTCTTCACTGTTCCTGGCATCCATATTCATTGCAATGCTTGCTGAGAGATTGTGCCCCTGTGAAGCAGACTCCTGGGTCACACAGATTGCTGGCTGAGGGCCTCTGGAGTCCACTCAGCTTCCTTGCCCCGCCTGGCCCCCAAGTCAGGTGACTTGACATGCTGGTCCCCTCGCTGCAGGGCCACTAGTGGAAGGTAGACACCATGGATAGCACCAACTCAAAAATCCAGTGTTGGGCTAGGGAGGTAGCTCAGGGTCATAAGTGTTTGCCTTGCAAGGTCCAGAGTTCAATCCCCACTGCCACAATAAACAAATAAACAGACAAACCACTGGAGTTATAAAATCTTTGGGGCCAGGGAGATGGCTCAGTAGAATAAGTGCTCGCCGGGCAAGCACAAGGGCCTAAGTTCAATCCCTTATTCTAAAAGAACCCACTGTCCCCTCCACCTTACGAAGTCTCTGCTACCCACCACGGCTGTGACTTCTGCAGTGTGATCACTAAAGCAGCACAAACGTCTTTTCCCTTTCTCACAATTTCAGGAACAGAAGATTTGCTCTCACGATGCATTCTCATCAACCTCTACCTACAATATTCTTCTTTCTTTATTCAACCGAACTTTCACCTTTTCACAGAAAGGAAGCACCTTCTGACTTCTCTTTGCCACATGCAAATTGCCAGCATCTTTAGTCTCCGGCTTTGGGGCCACTTTTATGTAAAGTAAGGCTTAGTTGAACATAAACAGCGCCTTCCCACAGCAGTAGGTCAGGTGGAGGGTCAGAGGGGGCCACTGAGACAGCTGTGAAGGGGCTAAGGGGCAGGTGGTGTAGACAGCGGGGACACCCTGGAGTAAGGGGTGGCGGTACAGCGTGGGATGGCACAAGCTCATCACACTACTCAGAAACATGTGTGGTTCTCACATATGAGCTATTCATTCCAGAAATCTTCATTTAATATTTTCAGGCCTTGGTTCACCGTGGGTCACTGAAACCGTGAAGTGAGAAGCCACAGAGGAGCAGACACTAGCGTTACCTAGCATGCCTGGACCTGTGTCTGTTCTCAGTCTCACTATACCACAGTGACCATAGTCAGGTCAGACCAGCTCAGGGCAGGACTGGGATGTGATCGATTCGAGGTCTTCCCTTCGCTTTGTCCAGGGGCTTCACCCCACGGGAGACACACATGGCTGCAGCCCAGCCCTCTGCTGTGAGATGAGAGGGACTGAGCACTGTGAGCAGCCCACACTCTGGGTACAATGCAGAGGAGCATCAGACCTGTGTTGAGAGCCAGCGTCCCTTCCACTGCCCCAAGACAAGCCCGGCTTGTGCTACGGCCCCTCTGGCTCTTGGTCCGTGAGATTGAAGGCTCATCTTTCTCCCACAACTGCTCAGAGCCAGGAGGCCTCGGCGACCTCTCCAGCCACCCAGGACCTCTCCACACCACACTGAGCCCACTTTGGGGGCCTCCTTTCACTCACCCAGCTGGGCACTCAGGGCACAAGGTATGAGAGACAAGAGGCCCTAGATGGCAAACTGAGATGCCGCAGAGAGGCCAGACAGTCAGGATGCCCTGTCAGTTAGCTCTTGCTATGCAGTAGCTTTCAACAATAACCACTGATTTCACTCCTGCTTTTCTAGGTCAGCAATTTCATCTAGGCGCTGACCATGGCCTTTGGGCTGGGCTGGACCCAGCTGGGCCTGCTCCCTCTCCCAGTCAGCTGAGTGCTATGTGATGCAGGGTGACCTTGTGAACTGGGCCAGCACCGGCACCAGCACCATTTGCAGCTCAGGTTACTCCTCTTCCAGCTGCTGGCCCAGGCTGCTTCCCAAGGCAGCTGGGCGGTTCCAAGAGCAAGAGAGGAAATGGACCAGGTCTTTGGGAGCCAGCTCCAGGCCAGCCTGCAGCCAGAGAATGGGGAGATGACTCCAGCCCACTCCCTCCTTCACCCTCAGCCCCAGGGGCACAGGGGTGGGGGACACAGGGGTAGAAGGGTGGAGACAAGGGCCGGCGGTATAGCTCAGCGGACTAAGCGCTTGCTTAGGTAAGCGCAGGGACCAGTGTTCGATCCTTGGTTCCCCCAGCCGCGTCGGCCCCGCCTTCGGGTGCACTGAGCTGGCAATGCAATCCGGGCGCGGTGACGTGCGCCTGTCATCCCAGCACATGGGAGGCAAAAAGCAGGAAGATCACTATGAATGTGGGCTGCATGCATAGTGAGACCCTGCACCAAAAATAGAAAAAGACAGAAGGGTGGAGACAATGGGAGATATTTTGGTCACTGAAGGAAGGTGCAGAGATGGAAATAATTTTGGCTATTTTGGGCAAAGGTGTAAGGGTTCAGGGAGTAGGACAATTGTGGGTATTTTTGCAAGCAATCGACCATCAATTCTAAATATCTAAGAGACACAGAGGATTCTCTACAGAAGGCATTTACATCAGAACTTTAACAAACCGTTTCCAGTTTCATTTTGAACAAAAATGCAATTGAGGGCCAGATCCTGCTCTGAGCTGCCAGCTAGAGCCCTCTGCAAGACACGGCTAATGAATGGTTTTGCTTTTTTTTTTTTTTTTTTTTAGGAAAGTGAATGAAAGCTCTTCCCACTTTCAAAGATGCTAGGAGACTTCTGGTTACTGGCAATGTGGCAGACTTGAACCTGAAAATTTCCCTGCTGGAAACACAGAAAAAAAAAAAAAAAAAAAAAAAAAAAAAAAAGCCCTTTAAAGGCAGAGTACAGGTTAAAATAAACACATATATAAAAATGGAGGTGAGGTGAGAACCAAGATACAGAAACCAAAAGAAACCTAGAAAGCAGCATGACCACAAAAGCAGAGGCGACAGCACCACAATACGTGGGGTGGGGCGGGGCTTGGGTTTGTAAGGAGCACACAGGCTTGAAATGAGACCCTTCCCCAGGTGAGACAGTGTAGGCACAAGCAGACAGTGGGGCCAGACGGGGTGTGACACTAGATCTCGGGCCCACAGTTCACAAAAGCCATCCCACGATGTCAGCGTGCTTGCATGGCCAGCCCACCCTCTGAGCCACTTCTCTAGGAAGTCAGACTTCTTTCTCTGACAACCAGGAAGCCAAACAACCTTTGTAACAATCAGCCCCAAGTGGCCAGGACTTGATTGATAGTGGGCAGCTTCGCTAATGTTGTGCCTGTTTCCAATGTAGGACTAACCAGAAAGAGAGACAATAGACACTCCTAAGTACTCACACAGGATGCCCCGTCTCTGTCTGGCTCTGTGCCACAGCCTGCAACCCAGGCACACCTTGCCTTTCTTCACTGTAACACCCTCCCCCTCTTCCACCATCCTCTGAGTCTGTCAAAATGCAAGTCACGTTAGATGACTCCCTCTCTCACAGCTCCATGTAAATAGCATTGGCTTCTTCTCACTTGGGTGATCTTCATTTATTTCCATGGGGAAACCCCCATAAAGATTTGACTAATTCCAGATGTTTATCTCCAAACATGTGACCAAAATAGCTCTGTTTAGTTATGGACAGATTTAATCTCAATAGAATAAATGGAAGGAGAGACCAAAAGATCATCCCCATGGCTGCAGAATAATCACACATTACTTAAACCCGCTCACAACCAAAACTTAACAAAATAGGGAATTCTTGGTGTGATACAAAATGTGAACGAGAAACCTAGCGATGATTTGCGAGGAGCTAGTATAAGCACCCAGTAAATATCATGACCACCTCAAGAGTACTCGCTGCTGCCTCATCTGTTCAGCGCAGTAGGAAAAGTTCTAGCTCGTGCAGTAAGACAAGAAAAAAATTAAATGCATAAGGGCTAGAAAAGAAAAAACAAAAAGCATTCATTATTTATGAACTCTGACTCTATACGGAAAGTCCTAGAGAAGTTATAAAAAAACCTAGTGCAGTTAATTCAAAATCAGAGCAGAGTTACTGGACACAACAATCCAAATGCAAAACCAAGTGGTGTTCCCTATACTGCAGCTTCAGAGAATCAGAATTTTAATTTCAAGAAAACACCAGAAATCATAACAATAGATTTGTAAGATTCGAGAGAAATCTAATGAAGGATGAGCATGACTTTGCACTGAAAATGATAAAACCTTATTGAAAAGCATAAAAAAGACCAAAGTAAATTAGCCAGGTATGCCACGCTCATGGTTAGAAGACTCGATATCATAAAAATGACAATTCTGGCAAATTGATCTATAAATTTAATTTAATCCCAATAGAGAATTTAAAGAACATGACCAGCTAATCCTGAAATTTATGTGACTGAATAAAGTACTAAAAAAAAAGGCCATAACACTTTTAAACAAGAAGGCAGGGGACCCATCAAAATAGCCATTAAGATTGACCACAAATATTAGAAGTGAAAACCAAGAGGTATGAGCACAGCAAGAAAAATAAAGGAACAGAACAGAAAGAGCCGAGACACTGCCTGAGACACAAAAGAAAAGAATTATCACTCCAGATCAGTAGAAAAACTGGCTCGAAAACAAGAATGTTTAATCTACAGAAAAAGAAAATAAAATCCTTAGTTCAAATCATATGATACGTTAAAAACCCAGGTATGTTACAGAACTAAATGGTAAAGAAAAACTGTGAGGTTTATGCAAAAATTAGAAAACTATCTTTATGACTTCATATAGGAAACATTTATTGAATAAGAAAGAAAATCACAAAATATTATGAAAAGCCTGAAAATGTGAGAGCATTAAAATGTAAACCTTCTATAAGACAAAAGACACAACAATCAAACCCAAGAAAAACAAGCTGCAAACTGAGAAAGGAATTTGTTCTGCACATAACGGACAAAAGACGGCAAATCAAATGATGTAGCAAACTGCCACAAATCCAAATGAGATGCCAAACAACCCAAAAAAAGAGTGAGTAAAGGACACAAATGAGCACTTCCCAGAAGAGGGGCACCGATGTCCAGTCCACGCATGAAAAGACATTCATCACAGGGAGCACCCAGGGCGATGCAAACACACCTGGCTTCATCCAGTGCCTACTTGCTGAGCGCCCACCCTAGCCCAGGCATTTCCTGCCGGTTAGCAGTCTGGAAACACCGCGTGCTGGTGAGAACAGAGTAGAGGCGCATAGCACTTGGTGCCCCTCCGCGGGACAGCTAAGTGGTTACTGCTACCCTTATCCCAGCAATTTCCTTCCCAACCTTCACATATGTGACTCGAAGACACAGACAAAAATTATCATTGCAGCATGTTCAGGAGTCTTACACTTTTTTTAATTTTTTTAGTCCTTTATTCATTGCCATAAATTTCAAGATTAGCTGGTCATGCTCTTTAAATTCTGTACTGGGAATAGGGAAAAATGAGAAGCAACTTAACCATCTACCAGCAAGCATAATTTTTGCTCTATGTGTTCAATGAAATAATATTCAGTGCTTCAAATAAAGTTCTTTGTGTGTGTGTGGTACCAGGGATTGAACCCAGGACCCTGTGCTTGCCAGCAAGCACTTATTCTACTAAGCTGTCTCCCTGGGTAGTGCTTCAAATAAAGGAATCATAGTTAGATCTAAAAACCAATTGAAAAAAATAAATAAATAAAAACACATTGAGCTGAAATAATAAAAAAGCAGTCAGAGTATTTTCTATACAGTCCATCATCATTCAAGGGATTTTAAGACATGCAAGACAACACTGCAAAAAATGTGCAGCAAAGTAATGAAAGATGTGGCCTAGGGCAGTGGTTTGTGCTAAGAAAGAAGAGGGAACCTCCTTGGCTTGAGGCTGCTAGGAACTAGGATATCTAAATTTTCCCTTTCTGAGAATTTGCTAAATGAATGACTGGATAAACAAAGTAAGAAATGTGTGGATGTATCAATGGATTAGCCAGGACCTAACAAGAAACAGTGGACTGATCCCCAGCTGAGGGTCCAATCCGGGCTTAGAGGAGACAGTGTCAAGGGAGGCCTGGCCCTCTCGGCCTAGAGTGTCCTGGAGAATGGCGGATGTTATGACTTGCGTCCAGTGGTCCCCGCAAGGCCCCATGCAGTCGTGGAGCAGACTTTGAGAGTTTGGGGTTAACTCATGATCCACTGGGATTATGGGTGTGAGTGTTGCTGGGATTATGGGTGTGAGTGTCGCAGCCAGCCTGGGGCAGAAAGCCTGAGTGCAACATGAGGGGGACAGACGTGCTCTCTGCTGTCACTGTTGCTGTTTCTCCTCCTTTCTGCTCTTGCCGTTTTGCTGCCTACCACTGCCATGACCTGCTGCCCCCTGCCCTGTGCCAGTCTGCTTTGGAGCCAGCTGAGTATGGCATGAAACCTCCAGCAACTGTGAGCTAAATAAACCTTTCCTTCCTTCATTTTGAGTCAGAGAGAGGAGGAGGAGCCCGAGATCAGACTGGTCACGTCCCCTCGCCCAGCCTCCAGCCGGGCCCCACCTCTTAACTGCACATTCGGCCATGAATTCATTGACGGTTGAATCCCCTGGTGAGCCCAATGCCCCGTGATCCAGTCCCTTCCCAAAGCTTCGTGTGGGTCTTTGAGTGTGGGGATTTTAGTTCAAGCCATAACAGCAACAGATGGCTTCACCTGCCGAGCACCCTGATCTTTTGGAGAGAAGTTGTGCCCCTAATTATATTTCACACGGTATGAAAGAGGCCAAGATACCTCCCTACCATGTCTCCTTTTCTCCACTTCCTCCTGTCCCTGAGGTTTGAGGACCACTGACTGGTGCAGTGGTGGGCACCAATGAGACCCAGGGAGACTAGGCTGGGGTGGAAAAGGTGCTACTTCTCTGGGGAGGTATGAAAACAGCACAGGGATGGAGAGGAGTGTCCATCCTAGGCCAGCTACACTGGCCAGACCTCCTGAGGCTTCTCAGTTCCACAAGCTAGTCACATTAGCTCTTCGCTTAGGGTAAGTCAGACTTCTCTCCCTCACAGCTGGTCAACATGGGCCCTCAAACCAGAAAGGAATTGCGAATTACTGCCCTTGGAGCTACAGGCCCGACTCCGTGCAGCGTCCCACCCACATCTACCCTCTCTACCAGAAGCTTCACCAAGGTAAAGAGTCACAATCCCTGCTTCAGGGAAGGTTGAGGCCCAAGAACACATTTGGCCTTAGAGAAGTGAACAGCCTTCTAGCTAA